>JAYMFT010366008.1:0-22262 GCA_038088735.1 Panulirus argus
GGGAAGTATTCTTTCTCCCCTATCCCCAGGGATAATATATATATATATATATATATATATATATATATATGTGTATGTAAGTAGATGTTTCTTTTTATTAATCTGTTTCTTGGCATTACCTTGCTAACGTGGGAAATGGCAATCATATATGAAATATATATGCTGTTGTGTGAAAACCCAATGTACACCATTCTAAGGACATCAAGTGACATAATACATAACAAGACCTAAATTATGAATAATGGTCATTCAAAAAGGAGAAAATTTCTTTGTTAAAGGTTTCTTGGAGTAGCATACGTATCTTCCATCCAGATTTGCCCATCACAAAATATATCCATGTTATATCTACTTTTTCCTACTGTCACAACAGGGTGGCATATGCAGAATCTTTTATGAACATTATGATTCATCAGCATCTCCACATTTCCTTTAAGTGTATAACAAACAGCAAAGCTTAAATGATTTCCTAAAGAATTCTATTGTCAATCTGGGTATCACCTACTTTTAAGGGATATGTATTCGCAACAGAATACGAAGTAAAGTATTTATACATCGACCAGTTGACAAGCTACTACTTATTTCCACAAGTGGCAATCTAACAATGTTCTTCAATTTCAAAGTGCAGCAAATCCCTTCTAAGTCAGCATCCACTTTACTGTCTGTCTATTATTTGCACTATTTCTTGTCATATAGCCAGATGGACCTTGCACAACCTTATCCAAAAACCATGATACTACTATTGACTATGCATGGCATGTGCAAAAACCTAAAGGGTTAAGCCTCTTTAATTAATTCCAACAAAAAAATATTTAGGAAAACAATAGCTTCACAGTAACTTTCTATAACTCTGGTTATTCTTGTCAATAATCGAACTATTGAGTATAATAAATGACAATGATGAAAATATATCATAATAAAACTTATTAAAACCTGACATGTTTAAAACCTGACAATATTTGGATAAACTATAATCACGATAAAACCTGATAATATGCTGGTGTGCTGTGACTTATCTTTGATTAAACCAGCTTGGTTATAATATTAGCTGACTTCAAGATACAAGTGGAGTCATGATACAGTGTCACCCAATGTAGTTTTCTCTTCATTAATACAATTAAAAACAGGGTTAGTTTTTGCTGCAGGGTGTGTGTACATGTGGGAGGGGAATACAGAAAGAGCTACACAGCCTTCTATACAATTTTCTGATAACAAACATTTTGCATTTCACCTTTGGGAAATGCACAAAAATCAACACTTGGAAGTATTATGGGATGAGAGGCAGTTAAGCTCTAAATAATATGAATCAAATAAAACAATTTCCCATTCATTACTTTTCATAGGATGCCATTTGAAAAAGAAACATAACATTTAAGAACCAGTTACATAACCACTACTACATGCAATGCAAGACAATATTTCTTGCAACTATGATGAAAGTTCTAGTGAGTAACACATAACTAAAGATTTACTGAGAGCAAACCAATGCATCCATAATTTTGTCAAGTCTAAGAAACTTGTCTCGTTTCCAATCATTGTTTCTGCCTGAAAGGCTTTGATTCTATCGAAACAATTAAATTAGGTATTCGTGAGTATGAAATACCTGAATTTTCTAGTTTGTATAGGTCATTAAAAATAAACAACAGATATATAGTGTATCTGAGGGAATCTTTTGGATAAAGTTATGGATCCATTGGACCATCCAAAGAAGATTTATATCCTTAGCTACACTACATGACAGACTTGTATCTAACCAGCAAAAAGCAAGTATACATCTACTGATCCGAGGGCCATAATTTCTAACTAAAACCGAGATAAATAAATTTTAGTATCATCATTTAAAATATAACGGATAAAGCATATTTGGAACAAATCAAGATGTATGAATGCCAAAGATGTTCTTCTTCTCTATGATGTATGTAATGCAGTTACCTCTAATGAAGAATACGTTCATATGGTTTAAAAGGTCAAAGAAGGTAATTTCATACTTTGAAAATTATATCATCTGAATAATCATTTATGGATCTCTGAAACATATGCAGGAATTGTAATATTATGTAATTTCAAATAAAATGCATTTTTAAAGGAAAACTGAATCTCTATGACAGAAATACAGACACTGTTTAAATATGAAAATGGACTAAGCTACAGACATATCTGATAAACTGGTGGTGTTCAAGTTGGAAAGTATGGTCCAATGTCCTTGTGTGGACAGATCTAATCTTGCAGGATGTTTGAGCAGGTAATTTTAGCTGAGAGTATATAGATAAGCTGAAAGCTCTTCTCACCCATTGATATCACCATCTAGGGCATTGTCAGTCAGGGCTGAAGGATAAAGTGTATAGGTAGAAAAAAGAAGAAGAAAATGGGGTTAGTCAAATTGAGCACAGTTTGAATATCATCTCTATGTCTGTTCAAGCAAAGGCTTTCTTTAAAGGACATGCCACAGAAATATGACTGAAGCTTCTATTACTGATGGTACAAAACCAACTTATTGTATAGATGATTAAAATACTCAAAGCTATTAATATATATAAGAATATACTCTTCATTTACACTACCATTATGTGAAATCAACACATGCAATTGAATTCATCATCTCAGCGATAACCTTCATGTATTCTATTGTAAATACTGGTATATCCATGTGTAGTAATGACACAATAGTTATAATTCCTGCACTAAATTTTTTAACTGAAATGTGGTAGAGATTAGTGGTTTTCATTCCTTCACATTACTTATAAATTCAAGTGGCCAGTTTCCAGGCAAATGACTAACTACATAAATTTAGCCATAGCTCCTATTCCTGCATAGAAACAAGGAGGATTTATAAGGATCTTCAGAAAAAGTTAGCTATAAAGATTTTTTTCATATCTTGAAGACTCAAGAGATAAAATATTTTTCTTTCTATGACAGACTTGAAGCAGTCACCTTTGTTTCTTCAGTATAATAAACCACCAACTAAGGGTACATTTTGAAAAGTTTCATTCACAGGTACAACATTAAAGAAATTTTACCAAATAAGCTTTAAAATTATTTTAGCTGTTGGAATTCTTTTCCCTAATAATATCTTACACAAAAAATATAATGTGATGGAATCAATAAAGTTATTTATAATCATTACTTTCAGGTTCATGAGAGCTTACCTTGTGGTGACAGACAAGTTTGGAATTAGATCATCTGTCTTTGTGCAGATGACTGCGAACTTAAATAAACATGGTGGAAAGAAGGAAACAGTCTCTATGCTGTTTCGTTCAATGAGTATTGTCTACTAGGCAGTCACTGATGATATGTACTAGGAAATCATCGAGCAATGAAATCAGTAGTTTAAATCAACAACTTGGAATAAATAATTTTACACTTCCTACGAAGAAAATTAACCTGAGCCTTAAACTTAAACAGCAGCTATGCTGAAATTTATAACTGATAGGAGAGCATAAGCAGCTTGTATAAGGGTAACATATTTAGTAAAGAATCTTGTTATTTAATACTCAAGAGTATTAGTGTCATACACCTTAGTCCTGTGCTACTCTGGTTACACACTAACAGAAACAAGCAGTACATTTACCATTACAATAAACAGTTAGTTCCTAACCATTTACTATGATCTGCAAAATGTTCATCTACATCTATCTATACATGTCATTTATTTCATTTTTTATATGTCTATATCTCTCTATCATTTACTTATCTGTAAGCAGGTAGTGCATGCACGACTTTCTTTAAAAAATTTGGCTGCTACACACCTCTACACACAATACTACTGGAGACCATAACAATAATGCTTGAAAAATTTGCCAAAAGACTTGGCACACTGGCCTAACTGTTGCACATGTAAATCATGTAAAAGTCATAAAATGACCATAAACTATTCATCAAGAGACCACGTACCTTCCAATGCATGCTCAATTTTTTTGAGGTTCCGAAGGATGCCAGCCAACTCCCGGGAGGTTGATCTGCTTTGGCCAGAAGTGAGGGACTGGTCACTTTCACTGAGATGTGCTAACACCTCCTCCAGCAGTGCTGCACGATCTCCTTCCTCATCATATTGAGACCTAAGAAGAGAACTGATTGAAACTATGTTGGAGAAACATGGTCAGACATAGTCATGTGCTGCATGTCATTAAATAAAACGGTCACCTGAGTCACCAAAATTCCTTCTGTGATGCATACCATTTTACTGCTAATAAGATGCTATTTCACTTTAGACCAATTATAGAAATGATGTGCTTTTTCCTCTCACTCTTAACAAATCTAATTCACTTACTTAAGCTTTTGCAAGAGATTTTCTGAAGTAGTGCGGACCTTGACTGAGAGGGAATGAATAGTTGATATCACCAAGTTGTCTAAAGCTTCCATCTTAGCTTTAGATCTGCCGGACACAATGCCTCGAGTACTTCCCAAAGGTGACCGCTTCCCTTCACTGCCAGATTCATCTAATGATGTCTGAAAATGCATCACGCATGTGATTTACAAGTTGCAATCATGTTTACTGCAAATCATAGTCATTTCAATTCTGTAATTACTTTGTTTTTAATCAAAATTACTAAATATAAAAGCCTATGTTGCAATTTTCAAGACATTACTATATCTTAATATGTCAATTACAACACTCTTTTAAACTGCATTTATCATACACATTTCTCTCCATCACTGTATATTTAATGAAAAAGTAGTGAAAGTGCATGAGACAAATTAAACTGAGGAATGATGACACAACAAGGAGGTTTTCTGCAGCAAACTACTGTACAATAAAGCTCCACAATCTGACAAAAGTAGAATAATAAATAAAATGATAAGGCACACAGTCCAGTGTATTCAGCAAAATTCTACAAATTCCTATATCCAGGATTTAGACAATTTTGGGGTGGGGGAGAATACCATATAACATTCTAATCCAGATCAGATTGTCAAAAGATCTTTAAATTAATTACTTTTACCCAAGTGTTAGTCCCCCAACAGTGCTCTGTTTCTTGATGCATGCTGTTATGACACACTTCACTGAATGTGGAAATATATCTGGTTAATACATTATGCATTCTATGGTTAATATATAAACACACATATAGGATTAATACATTATACATTCTATGGTTAATACATTATGCAGTTCTTCATTTGAGGCTGATAACATTGCTCCAAAAAAAAATATTACATCCAAAGAAACTCTTACACATAAATCAAGAGGATTATGTATGTTTTCAAAAGCAGGTGAGAAATTTAAAGCTTCATAAAACTGGTGGTACTCTACAAAGGGTTGCAAACTTGATATTTGCAAGACTACCTCATGTTACATCCAAAAGAGCAATGAAAAAATATATATTCTAAAGCTAGAGTCACCTCAGGCAAGTAAGAGAAAAAACTTATGTTTCCTAAGCAGAACAATCTTAAAGAAGTAATCTTAAGTGGAACAAACAAGAAAGAGCTGCAATGCATTGTGGTAAAGAAATGCAATATACAACTGAAAGGTTGCCAGGTACCTAAATTTTTAGAATTTCAAAGCATGTGATGGTTGGTTGTGGTTCTCAATATCAAAAGTTTTAGTACAACTTTTGAAAGTAAAGGATCTATGATTACAGATCAAACCTTTCACTATGTCAGTCCTAAAATCTAAGGTACACTGCGTGTGCATTTTCTTAAATATTCCAAAAAATATCTCCATACCTTTGTTATTATGATTAACTAGAACATAATCTTCACTGTAAAATAATATACAATTCCACCCAATGAAAATATATGCTAAGCACCCTGTAACTCATGCTGCTTTGCTTCCAGGTATAATGAGGTATTCAACGAGTATTCTCCTCTCAGGCATACATAATGAGATGTATGATATTTCTGAAAGAGTTTCTGTCAAAAACTAGTATCATTACTAAGGGTTTTCACTAATAAATACCTATTATATTGTTAGAGTCACTGTCTTAAAATTATCATGTATCATGAAGGTACCTTGGTATCCTCCTCTCAAATGGCATTCAACCTGGCTTGTATGGGTCAAGTAGAGCAAATTTCACAAACTTAACTAAATATATACAAAAAAAAAAAATATATATATATATATATTTTGGTTCACTTGATGATGGTGTGTTGTAAAAAATAATATGGCCTTTATATATGCTTCCTTGAAATATCCACTTACAGTACACAAATCCACCAGTGTTAAATGCAAAAAAATTTAAGATGTAGTGTCAATTCAATTCGATTCAATTCTTTTACTGACACAGGCTTACAGGAAGACAAAGTTCGAAGCCCATGACAAAAGGTCTGTACTGAAGAGGCGAACAATGTGTCCCCCTGACCATGGGTCTATCAGACCAAAACCAGGCTCTATAGACCTTTTCATGGTTTCCCAACATATGCCCTTGTTCTGCCTACTGACAGCATGTTGTCCCCTGTAAACCAGGTATTTACTAGGTATTCACATCACTCCAATTCGCTTTATCCCGTACACTCCTTGCACCCTCCCGCACAGTCATGCCCCTAGCCTTCAAAGCATCTTTCACTCCATCCTTTCACCTTCTGTTTTGTTTCCTCCTATCCCCTGTTCTTTAGCTCTCACCCTCATGCTAACACTGATACCCCTAAAAATTATATATACACCATACTTGTTTGCAATTTTCTGCAACAATAAGGCAGCATTAGGAACACATGAACATGCCTTATTTACTACTTTCTAATGTCCTGCTTTTAGTTATAATGCATCAAAACCAAAACCATTCATTCACAGTTAAGCCCCACCAAATATTCTGAGGTTAAAAAAATCAAAGAGAAATCTACCTTTCTTGGTGAACCAACATGACCCTCTCCTTCGTCAGAGAGGGCATAAGATGCTCTTCGGGCACGTGCTGAAGATAATGTTCCTTGGCGTGCAGGAGAAGTGGTGTGTGGGGATGACAACTGATGTGGAGAAGTAGGGGATCTTCGCAATGGAGAGCAGTGAGGCACAGGGTGAGGTTGCTGAAATATTTTAAAATGATGAACAAAATCTATCAAGTATATTAACCACTGCACTGCAAAAATCTTCAGGGGGTACACCATTTTCAATGCAAGTTTCAGTTGACTTACTATGATACAGATGAACATAGAGAAATACTGAAGTAAAGACAGAGAGAGATATTGATTCATTCAAGTGAAGGTTATAATTTGGATGACCATGAAATTAGATATATAAGGGATTGAGTAACAGAGAAAGAGTCATCATCCGGTCAATAGGTCCATTAATTACAAAAAACGTTGACGATTAAAGGCAACGAAGCCATGGCAAAAATACTAAATGACTTTTTTGCACTTGTATTTATGATCGAAGACACATCCCATGTCCGGATTCCAGTTTCATTGATAAGAGAGGGAACATTCTTCAGCAAATTGCCATAAAAAGCCAAAGATATACTTTCAACAATAAATGGAATGAAAAAAAATATAATGGCAGGCCCTGATATGTTTTAGCTGAGAACAGTGGAGGTGAAAAATGAGACAGTTAAGCCCTTACCTGCCTTTTTCAGCAAGTTACTTGCAGCCGGAAAAGTTCTACATATAACAACAATATTCAAAACGATAAGTCACTACCCTAATATTATCGTCCTATTAGCTTAATGTCTGTAGTTGGGAAACTATGGAAACTATCATTCAAAAAAGAATTGTAAACCACTTAGAGCACCACCACTTAATAAAGATTCTCGGCATGGTTAATGTGAACAAAAATAATGAGGTGTAGCAGGGAGATGAGACAAACTAGACTGAGTGTAAGTGTAAATGGGGAGGACCTCAAGGAGGTGTAGTGCTGGAAATAACTGTCTGTGAATAAGGAAGCAGATGGAACCATGGGGTTAAAGTGAATCATAAAGTGGCAAGGGGATCTAAGGCCCAGGTGTGTTAAGGAACATGTGGACAAATCTTATTGATTTCTTTTATGATATAATCAATCTGTATGATGCAAGTAAAGCAGCTGCTGTTCTCAATCTAGACAATCAAAAAGCTTTCAATATGGTTCCTCATCAAAGATTACTGACAAAAATAAGGCACATGGAATTGATGGGGTTGTACTTAGGGGGATAGGAAACTGATTAACTAGCTGTAAACAAAGAGAAGAGATTAATGGTCAAGCCTCAGAATGGTTAGACATAACAAGTGGAATGCCACAAGGATCAGTCTTGGAATCAGTCCTCTTTCTCATATATATAAAAGATATTGATAATGGACTGCATTGCAAGATATCAGATTTTACTGAAAATGCAAAGTTAGGAAATAAATCTACAAATGAACTTGAACACCTATAGCTTCAAAGTGACATACACAAACTGATGAACTGGGCTCATAAGTAGCAAATGAACATTAATATCGATAACTGCAAAGTATTACTTATTGGTAGTAAAAACAAAAAGGCAAGCTACACTGTGAATTCTGTTGAACTGCAAAATGTAAAGGAGGAAAAACACTTGGGTGCAATAATCTCTGGTGACCTAAAACCAAGAAAGCAGTGCAAAGAAGCCATGAAAAGAGCAAAAAATTCTTGGTATCATAGGTAAAGCTTTCAAATTTAAGTCCAGGTAATCATCCTTACTCTTTACAATTCACAGGTTCATCCATAACTTGAAGACTGTATTCAGTATTAGTCTAACTTTTACCATATTATTCTCTGAGTTTCTGATATCTTCCACTATCATAAACAGCCTTGAAAAGACCTAATGGTTGGTTGCTGTTTGAATTCCTTTGTAAATAAGAAACTGAAAGAAGATATTTAGAAAAATTATGGACAACGGTGCTCATAACAAGGTCTGGTAAGAGGGCTTTCAAAAAATAGTGTGTTTCATCAATTCTTCATGTAATGGCAATCCTGTCTCTTACAGGAAGGCAACATGTAAGAGTGGAAAAAATATTAAGAAAAGGAGTAACACAGTCCCTCCTTAGTTATAACAATAATCAATATTACGTACATTGCACATGCTATCTTATGCAGTAAGCCTCACAATTACAAGAAGTATCTTAGATAACAATATTTGCAGGTCCTCACCTCCTCCTCTAATGAGCAAGGGCCATCATCCTCACTTGTGTACAGGTGGTTAGGTCTCCGCGGCCAGCGACCTGCCACCCCCATGCCTTCAGTGCCATGGAAGGATGCTGAGCGTAGCAAAGATCCAGGAGGACTAAAAGACAAACAAAAAAGGCACTAATGCATAACATGAGCAATTAGTTTTTTATAATAAATGCACAAAAATCTCATTTGCCTACTTTGAAGAAAGGCGAAAAGGAAAATGCATCAAACTGGGACATGTTTGGAAAATGTATCAAACTGGGACATGGTTTACGGAATGCAGTGTTAGTTTGTGTATAGTGTGCTACAGAAACCATCACTCCACAGGAAAGTACTAAAACCAATAACACTACTGAAAATTTGTATAAAAGTGTAGTTTACAAAATTTAGTAAAGTTTATAACATTTATAAATGTTAAGTGTATCTGAATGTATATAGAAATGTAGCTAATTGTAAATATAATTTATCTTATTCATCACCAATGTTGCACCTGTGTAAAACATCAGTACAAAGTGTGACAAAATGTGAAAGGAAACAAACGAACTGGACCACCATAACAACCTCTCCTATCCTGGTGAGGAAAGATCACACCAAACATGTCTGAGCCATGCTCTGGCATATATGATATTTCTGTGTATCTTTAAGCTGCATTTGTGTGTTTTTCATAATTCTGCAAGCATATCTTATTTCACATTTCTTTTACCACAAGAGAATGAACATAGGAGGGAATACTTAGGTTTATGGGTTAATCAGCTGAAACAGGGAATATGAAACACTCGAGATGTAGAGGAATAGCTTTTGGGGCTTAGCTGTGGATATCAGGAGCAATATGCATGAGAGCCAGAGAGAATGTGTACAAATGAGGCTGCTGTTGTTTGTTACTGACCCTACCTTGCTAAAGGAGGAGAATCAATTACATACAAAATAATTATTATTATTAGTATTATTATCTCTATTACATATTTTTATTAGTATTATTATCTCTATTACATATTTTTATTAGTATTATTATCTCTATTACACATATGTATGGATTTATAAGAATATGTGAGTGAGTTGGGTTGAGGTAACAGGAGTTAGCAGGTTATACCAAATGATAGGTTTGCAAAGGGTAGACTGTTGGATGTGAACATGCTAAGAATGTGGCAGAAGGAATGTTTGATGGTTTCCTGATGGTTTGTGTGCAGCTGGTGGTGGGCTAAAGAACAAAAGAAATAACAAAAATGAAAGCAGTGGTGAATATGAGCAATCCTGAAAAACAGATGTGCATGCAAATATCAGGGGAGACTGAGTGAGGACTAGCACATGGTGAGAGCAAAGGGAACTAAAGGGAACTATGAAAGTTTGCAGGTGAAATGGGTGGCATACAAGTGGGATGTGGACGTGTGGAATGGAGAAGTTAATTTTCAAGTGAATGAGAAAAGGAGGTGTATGGACTCTAACTGCAGGTATTTACAAATTTCTGAGAGCTTAACAAATATTTTTGGAGGATGGAGGACAGTGTGAGAACTGAGAATAAATGGGGGTAATAGTAAGGAAAACAGATGAAGTGGAAACAATCAAAGATGTGAAAAGAGATGAGGTGAGTATTCTTTAGTAGAACTGAATGTGTAGGTGACAAAAAGGCAGATGTGGTGTGTCTGGGATGAGGTGGTGTGCATAGTGGGAGTCACAACAAATGAGTCAGTGAAAAGAAAGCAGGGACTGAGAACAAAGTTCAAGATCAAATGTCAAAAGTGTCAAGAGTGAATGACACTGCAGCTGACTTTCTCAAGACAGTAGGTGAATGTTCCACGTTTGTTTAGTCAGGCTGCTCAAAGTAAGTATGGCTTAAGAAGAGGTGCCTACAGACTAGTAGGGTGCACATTTAGAGCTCTTGTAGAAAAGCATGGGAACATATTTCTTATTTACCCAACTACCTCTCTTGCAATAGTTAGGTATCATCAAAACCAAATGAACACTGGCCTCATTTGCACACATCTACTGTCTGGTTGTCATGTATAATGCACCAAAACAAGAGCCTACAATCCACAGGGAAGCCCAAAGACTATTCCACGGTTATCCTGATCACCTCATATGCTCAAGTAAGCCCAATGACCACATTATCCTGTATATACCCACTGATCCAACTCCATCTTTCAATCTACTCCTTGGTCACCTCCTCCATCCACTTTTGACACACACATCCTCTTAGTCTCTCTTCTCTCATCCTCTCTCTATGTCCAAACCACTATAGCACACCCTAGTCGGTCCTGTAAGTTTAACTGCACTTACTACCACACCTCTCTCATTCTCATTGCTTACTTGATCAACTTCTCTCAAAGTACATATTGCCCTATGCATTTCATCTCTACAATGTCCATCTTCTTCCTTTCTTTTGCATTCAAGGCCCAAGATTCATATCCATATAATTCTGACAGGACTGTTGTAACTTCAAACATAATACTTTTGCTCTAACAGACACTGACTTCTCATTCCACATGTTCCTTAACACACCTGGGCCTTAGATCCCCTTGCCACTTTATGATTCACTTTAACCCCATGGTTCCATCTGCTTCCTTATTCACAGACAGTTATTTCCAGCACTCCACCTCCTCGAGGTCCTCCCCATTTACATTTACACTCAGTCTAGTTTGTCTCATCTCCCTGCTACACCTCATTATTTTTGTTCACATTTACTCTCAACTTTCTCCTCTCACACTCAAAAACTGTCACCAGCTTTTTGAGTTTCTCTCTGGAGTCCACCATCAAATCCATGTCACCTGGAAACATTAGCTGATTTACCTCCCATTCCTCCTCAATCACCCTAAGTATATCATAACCATGCCCCTTGCTTGCCCTTACCTCCCCCTCCACCCTGTCCACAAACAGATTAAACAACAATGCTCATGTGACACATCCTTGAGCCAGACCCAATTATAACAGGAACCTCTCCCTCTCCTCTTCCTAAAAGCACAAGTGCCATACTCTCCCAGTAAAAACTCTTCACTGCATAAGTTACTTTCTATTTACCCAATACATCAGTAATCTCCACAAGGCCTCTCCTATCAGGTAACTTTCTCCACACCTATAAAATTCCACTTACAGTTCACATCCATTCTATACATATTTCACAAATAAATTCATCAAAGCACATATCTGGTTCACACACACCCTACCTCTTCTGAGGCATGTTGCTCCTCCCCAACCTTATGGTACGCACATGCCAACACCCTATCAATCAAAACTTTACCATTTACCTTATTACTAAACAGGCTTCTACTTCTGTAAGTCAAACACTCAATTTTGTTCCCCAGGCCTTTATACAGGAGCACTATACATGCATTCTGTCTGTCCTCAGGCATCTCATCTTGGGCCAAACAAAAGTCTAATAGTCTAACTAACCAATCAACAGTACTGCCAACTCCTTTCTTGAGAAACTCAACTTCGATGTTTCCACTCATGGTGCTTTGCTGTATTTTCCCTGCACTTTTAACTACACCATCTACCATGCCTCTCTCGCTCTATGTGCCAACTTGCCCCTAAACAAACCATACGAAGCAGTGCTTGAAAATACTCACTCTCTTTTTCACCTCTTCTCTGCCTGTAACCACTTCCCCATATGCATTCCTCACTGTCAGCCCCATTTGTTCTCTTGTTCTCCTCACACTATTCACCTTCTTTCAAAATTTGTTATAATTTTCCCTTTAGCTCACTGCTACTTTTGCAACCAGTCTCTCATAGCTTTCCCCTGACCTCCAAATCATTTGCAATCTTTTTCAGCTCTTAATATCTTTCCTTTGAACTCCTCCACATCAACTACATTCTTCCCTGCAGATAACATCTAGAAACCTCCCTTTTCTCTTAAACTAGCAATTTATATTTCTCATTCCACACTCTTACAACTCTTTCTCATGTGTCCACATCCCATATTTTACATGTAACACACTTCCCTTCTATATCTAAGCACTGCTTCTCTTGACACTTTAGCAAGACTACATCAAGAAGAGACATCTAAGCTTTTGAGGGAAAATCCTTAGTTCACTTACTCCTCTGTTCCTGCTTTCTTGAGGGGATACTAGAGTAAAGAAAGATTTCCAGGCTCCTGCTCCTCTTAGATGCCTTTAATGACACAAGGAGGTATGTGCATAGTCATCTTTCTTCTACTCCTCACAATAATAAAAATTAAATCTGCCACAAAGGCTTGAGGAGGATATCTTTGAAGGATCAAAAAATATCTACATAGAATGGAAAAGATGAATCAAGTCAGTGGTTATCCCTGGGGATTGGGGAAAAAAAATACTGCCCATGTATTCCATGCGTGTTGCAGAATGTGACGAAAGGGGTGGGAATGAGGGGCTGGAAATCCTCCCCTTCTGTTTTACTTTTCCAAAAAAAGGAACAGAGAAGGGCACCAAGTGAAAATTTTTTCCTCTTAAGCTCAGCCATCTGTTCTTGACGCTACCTCGCTTATGCAGGAAATGGCGAATATGTACGAAAAAAAAGTCAGTGGTACTTTTCAATTTTGACCCTATGTAAATGGCCAGTTAGGACAAAAATCATGACTTAAAATGTTTGCAGATGATGCTAAACTACTGGAATAGGTGTAAAGTATTCAGAAATGTGACAACATATTAAGATGTCTTGACAGGTTCCAGCTCTTGTTAGATATTTGGTTAAAAAATTCAATCTGACTACATGAAAAGTGATAACAAAAGGACAATAAATAAGCCAAGGTTATGAATAATCATTTCAGAGAACAATTTAAAGGTATCTACAAATGAGACACATTTAAGTGTTGACATATAACTGACAACAGTCAGATATATGCATCATTAGAAATTTTTTCATTTATTTGTAAGAAATATGATTTATGTTACAAATCTAACGCAAAGCTTTCCTTTAATGATAATTCACAAAATGTATGTCAAGGGTGGGTTAGCTATTTCGTATTGCAATCACCATCTGCCTAATTCTTAAGTATTTGGCTCCTCACAACATGCCCAAACTACAATCAAGTACATGTCTGTTTGTAGATACTTAATATTCATACCTGGGAGATCTTTCATTTGTGTTGTGAGCATTACCCTGAGATAACTTATCACTTTTTTTGTCACCAATTTTCTTTCTTCCCTCTGCGGCAGCTTTCATGGGATCATAGTTTTTCCGTCTCTTCCAATTCTGGAAGTCAACTTCTTTAGCAGAGAGAGTAGAATTAGAACGAGGTGCACCTCTTCTTGAACTAGGAAGCTCCTTTTTCACAGATGTTCGTGATGGGGACTTGGAGATAGTCTGGTGAATAAAATAAGAAAAATAAATAAATAAAAAGATTTGTACCTGGAAATAATTTTTAGTGATTTTTTTTTTCCAAATTTCCAGTCACACAAAATTAATGAGGGGGCTTATACAGGAAAATAGAAGAACAGCAATCTATCAAAGCATGACAAAAAAAAAATTTATGGTGTACTTAAAAAATATCGTCAAGCCCTTTGGTTTAGTTTACATCTTGTATTCAAACCAGTGGTGCCTACCTAATAGATAAAGCACACAACAGGCCAATTCTCCAAAGAGATGATACAGCAATGTTTTCAAAAGATATGGAAAGAATATAATGCACTTATGAAAAACTTTTGCATAATCAAGTGCAGAAATTTTCAAACTGTACTTTACATATTCTAGTCTTAACATAAATGCCCTCAAGTTTCATGAACTTACCACAAGTGAGTTTAAAAGACAGAAAACACAATACTTAATTATCATACTTGTTCACTGTTTCCTGAGTTAGCAAGGTAGCACCAGGAACAGGTATAGAAAGGCCACATCTGCTCTTATCCATTCTCTAGCGATCAAGAGTAATACTAACTATACTACTAATTTCACTCAGATACTTCTGACTACTGCAAAATTACACACACACACACACATAAAAAAAAGTGAGTGAGACACAAAAGACAGACTGATGGCAATGGATGACGAAAGTAGCAAACACTTACTGTTGACAATCCTGCACTGGGCAGTCGTAAACTAAATCTTCCACCATCTCCTCTGCTGAAGTCATTGGACCCACTCTTGGGAGTTGTTGCCTGTGAATGAGAGCCCCCCCTCGATACTGTATGTCCACCTTGGTGGCTCTTGCTCTGAGTAAGAGGAATCTTGCGACTTCCTGATACATTGCCAGCACTGGAAGGCCTTGTAATCTTCTTTTTATCCACAGGTGATGGTGATTTGTGCTGCTGAGTTGCTTCTTCTGAGGCCAGACGAGCTCTCCTTAAACTGACAAATCATTACAGTCATTAAATGCATATGGATATAATTAGGTTTTGATATTCCAATATGTAACACATTTCTAAATCATATATAATGGTATACTTACAAGAAGCTTGTTTCATATATAATCTTGGCTTTGTATACATGCAAGGGTAATTATTAGCTAACAACATGGCTCATTAGGAAGGACAATAATGTGTGGTAGTTTGCTTTACAGTAGGTGTGTTCACATTCTTAACTATGACTTAAGGTTTTTTACATTTTCAAAGGACTATGCAAAGTCTATGACCAAACTGCATCCCCTCAAAATGAAGGCCACTGCATGTTTTATGTAGCAATAAATGCTAAACATTACAGAAGATAAAATTATGAACTCCTTAAAATAAAAAACAAAGTGCACACAGTACAATTATTAACAAATTGATAGTTATCATGCCAATCAAAATTTTTGAAGGTGACATTTTCTACGAAAAGAAGACTCATTTTGGACATACAAACTAACTACAAGGGGTTGGATATAAAGCTGTATTGTAAAGAATTATACTCTGGTCTTGCTTCCTATACTGTTATATTCTAAAAATCAATATCCTGATCTTAATGCATATACTGTGGTAGTCTAAGGAATCATACTATGGTCCTGCTGCATATACTGTTGTATGCTAAATAATCATACTAAGCTCTCACTGCACATACTGTTGTATTTAACAGTATCATACTATGGTCTTGCTGCATATACTGTTGTATTCTAAAGAATCATACCATGGTCTTGTTACATTTATTGTATTCTAAAGAATCATACTATGGTCTTGTTGCATATACTGTTGCATTATATAGACTCTTACTCTGCTTTTGCTGCATATACTGTTGCATTATAAAGAATCCTAATCTGGTTTGGCTGCATGTACTGTTGCTTATAAAAGAAATAGCTAATCACATTACAGCACTGTCAAAAGCACTAATTTGGCTACCAATATGCCAACCAAAATATGCATTTTATACATAAAAGTAAATATCTTCTCTTCCTACATATTTCTTTAATGATCTGAAAGGATTAAGCACCAATCAAGCCAAAAATATGCATGGTCATGGTCATACCTCTATCCACTTCCTTAAAGCAAAATCAACTGAATCACAATCAACAAAGCCATGCTTAGTCTTATAATCAAGGTTAAAATGGTATATATAATCAAGTATACCCCATTTGTTTCTACAGATGAAAATAAATGCATCAACCCACATCTTTCTGTTTATCTATTATTCTTCACTCCATTCCCATCACATGAAGTGGATCAAAGTATACAGTCTTTCAAATCACTCACACAAATCTTCAACCTATGAAGTGTTCTAAAGGAAAGCTCAGTAGTTCATACTAATGAATTACTTTTTCACTCTGCCGTCAAGCTGATTCATCAAGTCTCCCTTTACACCTCCTACACTGTACATAAAACTACACCAATGCATAGGGCACAGGATAAAAAATATTTCTCTGGAATCCTATTCTCTATACTAATTTACAATTTACAGTTTTTCTAATTTCAAACTGATACATTATGAAGTCCTTTCAAAACAAACACCATGGTTTGGTAGTTTATCACTATCTCCTGACATCACCCTGTGATATTGCTGAAATTGAAGCTAAATTATTGAGATGTATGGTAGCTTGAAAGTAATCATATGCTATCACATGCTATCATATGTTTTCAATTCAATCTTCTTTGTGTAATGTATTTTTGAAGCATTACATGATAATCTCATATAATGTTCCAACCACGCATTGCACTAAGAAGACTGGATCAAAAACACATGACAGGATATGATCATTTTCAAGATGAAACTTCATAATAGCTTCTATTTCCACTTTGTCACAGGATAAATATTCAGCTCTCCAGTTAATCAAACATACTATGTCAAATCTTCCAATATTTACCTGTAAGACATTCAATTGTCCTTATGTGAGAGTTGAAATGAGGAACATGAAATAATTTTGCAAGCTAGAATAGGCTTCTAGAAGTCTGATTTGGAGTTCAGAACCGTCCATGGGCCAATATCAGGATAGAACATCATGTCATGGTATAGAATTTCAATCTAAAAGAAATTACATATTCTAACACCTGAAAATGTAACTACAGCAAAACTGCTTGAACAAAATAATTGAAGGAAGTTTGAATATGAAATAAAAGAAATAATTCAAGAAATTATTTCATGCTTACAATACAGCTACATATATCAAAAGCCCTTATCAAATGAATAGCTGAATTAGTAAAACAAGATAATGCAATAAGGTGTAAGGATTACTATACCTAAATGCTCTATTGAACTTGAGGGGAGGGTTATTGTCACTGGTCTTGCGACTATCTTTAACTGGTTCACTTGCTTCACTACTGCTATCTGACTGAAGGTTGTTGTCTTCCTTGCCAGCTGTGTACATATCATACCCGCTATCTGATACTATGGATCTCTCCCTCTTGAAATGACTTGTTAGTTTTAGTCTTGACTCCACTGCTAGTGGATCTGGCTTTCGAGGGCTAGTTGCCACTGGAGGTGTCTTTGATGTGCCATCAATGCCAGCCAGCTTGAGCCTGGTCTTAAGCTGGGAGCCAACAGTCTTCATAAGCCTGTCATCGTCATCATTGATGGGATAGGAAGTGCTGGTGTCCAGGTCCGAGTCTCCCCCAGAATCGTGCGATTCAAAGGATGTTCCTCTTAGTCTTGTTGAGATGCCTTTATTCATGTCCACACGGGCCTGCAGAGAGGTGACAAGTTGCTCAGTGTCACGTAGGAAGGACTCAGTGTCTCGTCTGTTGTCGCTTTGATGCTTCCCCAGAATCAGAGAGTCTAAAAGCTGCCGATGTTGCTGATGGAAAGAGGATACTATTCATATGATTCTTTGGCATTTAGACCAGAAGAAAGAAAATGCAAGCTTAAAGAGGCTAGACCAATAACAACACATAATGAATGAACACTTTAAAAAGATTAATTTCCTACAATAAAGACTGGAAGAAAAATTACACCAACATTACATACACTGTTAAAGGAAAACTTGAACCTCTTAAAAAGCTAACCTAACCTATTCTGATCAATACAGTATATGTGTTTAGCATAAATACTTTAACTCCTTTCCAATCTGAAGTCTAAGCATATTAGATCTATTTTCATACTTGCTCACCTTTTTCCAACATTAGCCATGTAGCATCAGGATCAGATAACTCAGCAATCAAACTAAAATTCCTCATCTGGCACTCTCATCTATTCCTAATTTAGATAGTAATAATACAGGAGTGCTGGACTTTCAGCCCTAATTCCTGTTCCTCTCACTCACTTTCCATGACGCACAGGTGATATGCAGTTGACAAAAAGACTATAATGTCGCAAGTAGAGAAGAAGAGGGTGACCAAAGGATGGGATTAAAAAAATTTTGAAAACTCTGAGCCTGAACATACAGGAAGGTGAAAGGCAGGCATGGGATAGAGTGAACTGGAGCATTGTGGCAAACATGAGGCAACATGCTGTTAATAGAATAAACCAGGATATATGACATAGCCAGGGGAAACCATGGAAAAGTCTGTGGGGCCTAGTTGTGGATGGGCTGTGGTTTCACTGCACTAAACACGACAGCAAGAAAATGGATGTGAGCAAGTTCCAGAATGAACAAGCATCAGATATATAGATAGACGGCAAATGAGGCCTTTCTTTGTCTGTTCCCAGCACTACGTTGCTAATGCAAGAAACCTTGAACAAAAGAGAGAGAGAGAGAGAGAGAGAGAGAGAATGTAGGTGGCATTATCTCTTCCCTATCCCAAGGGATAGTGGGGATGAATATAGGTCATAAGGAAAGAGTTTCAAAAGTTCTTTCTCCTTGTCTACATAGAGTCTATGACTCATATCTTAAACTTGGCATCCCTTTTAGAAAATGAAGTCCATCATACTACGTTTTTGCCTAGTAATACAAAAAATTTATGTTCTTTTTCCAAAAGCTAAAAGTTTTCTTAAAGATAAACAGCAGGTGTGGAGTAAGAATACTACCCACGTATCCCTTATGTGTTGCAAAAGGTGTCAGAGGAGTGGTAGTGGAGGCAGGGACATAATCTTTTCCTCCTGTATCATCACCTTAAAAAAAAGAACTGAAGCCAAGCAATGATATTACCTGTAAAGTCAGTTGTCTGTTCTCAATGCTACCTAACTAAGGCAGGAAAAGGCAAATGGGCAGAGAAAAAAATTATTTTTTTTTTCATACATGTTCACCATTTCTCATGTTTGTGATGTAGCACCAGGAAGAGATTAAAAAAAAATGGCCTCATTTGCTCATATCTACTCTCTTGCTGTCATGTAAAATGTACTGAAACCAGAACCCACTATTCACAACCAGGCCCTGCATGCTTTTTCTGTGGTTTTCCCTTACTATTTCATATGACCTAATCCAGTCCAATGACAGCATGTCACTGGTACACCACATCACCCCACTTTGCTCAATCTCTTACTTATATCACACTCTTCTGCATGTTCAGGTCCAGAACATTCAAAGTGCCTTTCCCTCCTAACTTCCATCTCCTCCTTCGTTCCTCCTTTTCTTTGTTTCCTCCACTTCCAACATGTATTATTCTCTTAGTAATCCTGTCCAAGTGCCCAAACCATTTCAGTATACCCTCTTCAGCTCTCCTCTTACTATCACACCTCTCTCTTACCCTATCATTTCTTATTCAATCAACCCTCTGCATATCACATAGTGTCCTTGAACATTTCACTTCCAACACATTCACCCTTTTCTGTACTTTGTCACCTAGGGCCCACCATCTTGCATCCATAAAACATTGTCAAGACTGCTAAACTATCAAACATATCCTTCGGCCTAACAGTGACCTCTCTTTCCACATATTCCTCAGTGCATCTATGACCTGTGTCGCCACATCTACTCTACAGGACACTTCAGTGCCCATTGTTCTATTCACTCCCAGGTATCTAAAACACTCCATTTCCTACAAGTATTCCCCATTCAAATTCAGACTTCAACTAACCTGTCTTTTTCCAGTGCTAAATCTAATACCCTTGCCTCAATGCATGGAATGGTATATGTGAGGAAGGCATGTAAGGACAGGAATAATTGGAAACTCTTTTGCGATGGCTATCCCTTTGATGGGAGTTCCTGGAAGGAACAGGTGTCAGAGATATAGAGACTCTCACTTTCCCCTTTCACTCACTCCCACACTCAGACACTAACTTCTGTAGTTCCTCATTCAAATCTGCCACCAGCACCATGTATTAAGCAAAGAATAATCAACAAACCTCCCCAGTGCCCTTACCCCTGACGGACTGCAGACCTACCCCTCTCTCCAAAGCTCCAGTATCCATCTCCCTCACCATCCCATTGATAAACATATCAAACAGCCATGGTGACATCACATATCCCTGCTGTTGACCCACCTCAAACTTGAATCACTCACCTTTCTATCTACCCACTCCTACGCCTTACTGTATTTATAAAAACTCCTCACTACTTGCAATAGCTTTATTCCCACACCATACATTTGTAACACCTTTCATGAAGCACCTCTTTCAACCAAATTATATGCTTTCATCAGATCCATAAATGCCATATACTAATCCTGTTTCTCCGAGCATTTCTCAAACAAATTCTTCAAAGCAAAGACCTGACCCACACATCTTCTACCACTCCAAAAACCACATTGTTCCTCCACAGTCATATGCTCAGAGTATATGAAACCACAATCACAACTTAGAATCTCCAGAATGGTGTATGCAATGGAAGCATGTAAGGACAGGGATAATTAGAGACCCTTCTGCTATAGCCATCCCCTTGATGGGAGTACCCAGAGGGAACAGGCATCAGAGATATGGACAGATAGATACATATATCTTAAGGAAATATGAACTTTATGAAAGAAACAGTACTTAAGATAATCTACTCTGATTTCTAAGTATTAACTTTTACAATCAAAATCTTAATGCTAGGGAGAAAAAGCTTTTCTCAAAATATCTTTTTTCTTTCTATACTGAATTGCCTACCTAAATGACGGAGCATCAAGACCAATGGAATGATGGTCTCACTGGTACACATCTACTCTCTTGCTGCCATGTATAAAGTACTGGCACCAAAACCTTTCTTTCACAGCCAAGCCCCACAGACTACTCCAAGGTTTATCCTGAGTGCTTTAAATGTCCTGGTTCTATCCACAGACAGCATACACCAAAATAATCCAATTCACTCTATCCAGAGTATGTCTCTTTCTCCCTTGCACTATCAGAACCTAATATCCTGGTCTACACAAACATCTTCATATGCCTAAACAGCTTCAGCACACCCCGGTCTACCAGCTAAATCAGTGTGCACTTACTACCTCAACATATCTAAAACATCTAATATCTAAGTACTTCTGCTCTGTTGCAAAGCACTTTTCCAATCCATGGAACTGTATGAGGCAAGATTTGTGCTTTTCTGTGAATACAGTTTAATTCATCAGAAATATATACATAACAATACAGTCTGACAAACACTTGCTTCATCTATTTCATTTCATACATACATAGCAGCTCATCTACTGGCTGCACTATCTAGAGTTACTCTCACCTCTAATCTTAAGGCACTGCCAAAGTATAGCAGTTCCAAGATTCCTGTGCAGACTCAGTATTTACAAATGCTCCATGATGCTGCATAAATGAGTATCAATGATTTATCTTTATAAGAATACAAGTTAAAAAAAAGGAGGAAATGTATTCCTAAATTTAATGTACCTAAGATGAACAATAAGCTTCATCCCTAAAAACTACTGGTTGACACTAAGGTAAACACCATTAGAACAAATACTATGCAAAACAAAATCTATACAGATGATCTAATACTCAAAAGAATATAAAAAACATCAATCTGTCTCCTGGCACTACCTTGCTGGCACGGGGGGTGGCGATGCTATTTCCCATGGGGCGGGGTGGCATCAGGAGTGGATGGGGGCGAGCAAGTGTGAATATGTACATG
>JAYMFT010366019.1:0-15341 GCA_038088735.1 Panulirus argus
GCGGAAAAAGGCGAATTTGTGTGAAAAAAAAAAAAAAAAATATATATATATATATATATATAGTTTAACGTTAGATTTCCTATACCAACAAACAGAACTAAAACATTTCAGATGCTCAAGCTGGAACATGAAAGAAAACCAATTACCATTCGTCTGTTTCCTACCATCAAAACCGCTTGATCCTTTTGGTCGGTAGACCGGTCGGCCGTCCAACATTCTTTCCCGGAAGCTCAACCCTCCGCTGAACAACAAAACGGATATTTGCCTCATAACTTAGGCCTTCTGTCGCTCGGTTACTCATTTTTTGCGGGAAAATCCTCGAAAGCGATTGGCTGTCGTGGCTGACCAATAGGCAGCAGTCACTCGGGGCGCAAAACAACAGACGATCGCGAAATACGTAAACAAGGTCCTCCCCTTCTGGGTCAAGAGGCAGCCGACCTGCTTTGTCGCAAGCACGTCGCTCCCCCTGCCCAGTCTTTGTTAGTAATCTTTATCTTTTTATTCGCAATTTTTTGCCAAGTCAGGTTTAGCTTTCTGCTGTATTCCTTTGAATGTCTAATCGTATCGCGAATTCTTTTCTTTTTCTGTTACATCAGTTTGATTATGTACGCCTCTGGCGTTGTATCTCGGACTGGCTCGGATCATTTACTTCCCTCCAGAGTCGACCATCCTGATCCTTGGCAAGCCTTTCTTTTGCTCCGTTGGCCCAGCCTCCTGCTCCCCAGCTGGACTTGTGACTCGGGTTATGAAAAAGTCAGTCAAATGTTATAAAAAAGATACATCATTTTTTCCCTGTTTCAACTTTACCTCACCACCACTCACACACAAGCTACACCTCTACAGCATCATCTACATCACCAAGCCCATACCATCTGCACCACCACAACCACACTATCTGCACCACATCACCACACCGATATGAAATATCTCACATACCCTCCTACAAGACCACCAAACGATTCCTCACTTTTCCTGTACACACCACCGCTTGCCTTGCACCGCACCACTCGTGTTACACCCACGTTGTTAAGCTCATATCTGCCCTACACCTCCGTGAACGCCCTTCACTTTGCTCCTAGTACACTAAGTGTCTCCGCCAATGAAGCTCTCAGGAGCATCGAGTGTCTCCAAGAGAACGCACTCGGGACCAGTCGGCTACCAAGTGCCTCCATCAGAGACACACTCACGACCTTCCACCAAGTCAACTTTCACCTGTCATCCGTCAGAGAGATGTTATTATAATTCATTTCTCTGCAATGTCCGCCGCCTGACCGTGTTTCCTGCAGCACTGCTACGCTTCCCCTCCCATATGCTGTGTCCTTGGCCACTCCAAGGCTTTGTCAGGTTCCATCAGAGCGATACTATCCTTGGGCTGTCATCAGGCCACATACCTCACTCACCAGACAATTTGAGCATTGCTTTTTTAGTTCCTCCTTTAAGCCACCCACAACTCCTACTCTCCAAGATCATCCTTGCCCTCCTGCCTGCCCTCCGCTCCCCTACCTCACTAACCCCTGCCACCCACACCCTCCTCGCCCAGCGTCTTAACCCCTTGCCTTCCCCCCCACCCCTACACTCTCGACCACCTCACCTCTCCGTGTTTACCGTGCGTGACGTAAAATTCGACACCGGCTGACCTGGCTGGGCTGTGACCTGAGCTGCCCTAAGAGTTCACCTGAGGCCCCGCCTTACCCGGGGTGAGGTGCGCGCGCACGGGGAGCCCACACTGCCGTGCAGGGGGTCCGTCACTTCCTGCTTCGACATGATGGGTGACAATAACTGTCTTACTGCCTATGATAAGATGAAATACCTGACCGTTAACGCTTGTAAGGCAATGGATGAGGGGGACTTACCTTTGTATATCATCATCACCAGGATATAGGGAATATATATATCGCCAGCAACAGTATGTAGTGAGCTAACCTCTGTATATCACCAGCAATATGAATGTATGGGGAGGGGGCGTGACCACACCCAACAGGACCAGCGGCAGCAGAGGGTGATGCCACCCACCACCACCAGAACAGGAGGAGGCCCGTTACAGTGCATCAGTAAGACACTAGTCTGCAGCACGAGGCTAACCTGTAAACATCGCCAGCTGTTAAAGACCAGCGTTTCCACGTGTCTCCTGGTTCATACGTTTCCCTCAGGACAAAACAAACCAGAGGGCCGTCTGTGCTAGCAACATACACAGTCTAGATCACTATGTTTGGTGCTTGCTTATCTCCTGATTTTTACTGAACTGTAGAGTGTTAGCTTTCTTAAGAAGGTCAACGGCTGAAACTCAAGGGTCCATGCATCAAGTAACATATATCGACATTCCATGACCGTCTGCGTCTTACCCAGTTGTCCTTAGGCGTGTTGCAGTAAAGACTCAAAAGCTGGGCTATGAGGCAGCTGGTCACCGTCAAATGTAAGAACTAGGGTGTGGTAGGGGTTGAGGGGGAGGGGCTTGTATGGAAAGCGGCGGCAGAATGGAGGAGACTGACGAGGTGAAGGGAAGCAGCCGTGTTTGGGTTTGGCTGAGGTTGGGGTGTCAAGTCTTTTAGCTGAACACATAGAGCAAAGGGGTGTAGAGGTGAGGATGCTGGGGGATGTAAGAGTGTAGAGGTGAGGATGATGGGTATGAAAGATGGTAGAGATGGGGATGACAACCTTGGAGGACACTGACTAAAAAGAGAAGATCAGGAGAGGTGCGGGCCGAGCCAAGGCCGTGCTGGCGGGCCCAAGAAACTGGAAGTGCCTGCCGCAGCCGCTGGCCCGCCTTAACACTCACACACATTTAGGCGAAAGTCACCTTAACACTGGGGTTCTTCCAGCTCCCTGTCGATGTCTGGCCAAAAGAGAAGGAAAATATTGCACTTGAACCCACAAGAACCCACTCCACGACACAACCATTACCAGAAAAAACTCACATAAATGGTGGACGCCATCGAGTACGTCACGAGGGACATCATTTCTTAAGAGTGAATTTGGCTTTGGTTGCTGCTGCCCTCACCTGGTGCTGAGTGTGACGTCCTGGGCATCCGTCTGGGAGAGTCGGGCACTAGTAAAGCATCGGTAGAGGCACTATACACGACACAGGCATCACTATTAGCATCAAGCGCAAGTCAGCTATTACTACGACAATCAAGCACAAGCGAGACACGAGTTCTGTTACTAGGCACTTGTTAAGCACCGCCACTGTCAGCATATACTAGTTAGACACCGCCGCTGGCACTACACACTAGTTAGCAACAGCTCCTGGCACGAAACATCATTCACGAGCAAGACGGTACTATGAGGCACGAGACACGGAACAACACTACCACAGGCACCACACGGAACGAAGAACGTTTACGGTGTTGCTACGTAACTCCCTTACTTCCTCGCCACTGCATCCACAGTCCAACTCATCATCATGGTAATATGTAACGCATCATCAGGTTTACACAGCAACTTCCTCTACCTTCTTCATCATCCAGCTACTTCATCATCACAGTCATAGCTTCACATCCTTCAAAGCCCACGTTGTAATCATCTTCTCACTTACTGCCTTCGCTGGTTCCATGGTCCTCCCTCCATACGGCAACCCACTTTCTCCTGCATGGCCCCATTAGTTACATCACTGGGACGCCCCGCCCTTACCGCCGCCCGCCCGCAGTGCTGGACCGTCACAGGTGACGCCCCGCCCTTACCGCCGCTCGACCGCGGTGCTGCTAAGCCATCACTTATGGGCGTCAATCAGGTACTAACGTCATCTCACGCCTTCTTCCGAGCAACAACACCAAGCAATGCGTCATCGCTTTTGGGCGTGGCTTAAAAAGTGATGCTACTTCTTAACCCCGCCCCTTCGCGGCAACAGAGCTAAGCCCAGCCCACCAGTAGCAACAGAGCACCCACGCACGCCCACTATCAACATCAAAGCCATGCCCCACCCCAGAAACAACACAACTAAGCTCCGCTCCCAGCAACAACAAAGATACGTCCCGCCCCGAACAAAAACAAAGCTGCGTCACTCCCATTGTAAATTACAGACCTACGCCTCGACCAGCAGTAATAGAGGCCCCCAACCCACCCCACCCCCCAAGAAACAAAACCACGCTCCGCCCGACATCAGCAACAGAGCCACTTCCCGCCCCCAGCAACAACAGATCTACGCCCCGTCCACAGCAACAACACAGCGAAGCCCCTCCCCCTGAGCAAAAGCAGAGCTAAGCCCCACCTCCCCCAGCAGCAACAGAGCTACGCCCCGCCCCTCAGTAAGAGGAAAGGATTGCGTCATGAACAACCAACAACGGCCAGGTGTTGCCAGGGTGTGTTGCTGCCCGTGAAGAAGCATGGCAGCCTGCATTGTTGCCAAGGTGTGTGGCTACTGCTGGATGTTTCAGATCGGGTTTCGGGTAAGACTCGAGGTGCGCCAGAGAACAGCGATCCTCCCGCCTCATCCTACAGGGGAAAAGGAAATGAAAAGTGAAAGAAAGGAAACTAGACTAAAGAGACGTGGCTCTGTAGGTGGAGGAGAGCAACAGGTGTGATGTGTGAGATGATTCTTGGATGGATGCACTTCATAAATGTACTTCCACCCCTTGAGCACTAGAATATAGTTCTCGAGTATGACGGCAATGATGGCCCGGCCTTTAAACTTAGCCCTTGAGGATCGGTTCACAGACCAGGTTATCATACTCAATGGCCGTACCGTCATGCTCGTGAGCTTCATCACACACACACATATAGAGAGTGACGGGGCAATGCTAGTGTAGAACTCTCTCCCCATAACACAAAAATAGTCATCCCACACACGTGAGTAATGGATAAATGGAATAAACTGTGATAAAGTTGTGAATACCGACAATGATTGAGAGAAGTCCCCACGACTGTAGAACTCCCCTCCCATAGCATACAAATAGGTAATCAACAATACGAAATCATACACACGCCAGCAGCCCACCGGCACTACTGGCCAGCTATGGAAGGGCCTCTGTCCGTGGGAACCGGAAACTCGAAAACGGCGCTGTTTACTGAAGTCTTCCGGTCGACCGTTACGCCAAAGCCTGCTTAAAGAACTAGCGGGGGAGGTGAGAGAGAGGGAGAGAGAGAGAGAGAGAGAGAGAGAGAGAGAGAGAGAGAGAGAGGGGAAATATAAAACATAACGTTCTTCCTGGGAAATAACAAGGAAGCAAGTAACGTGGGTTTTGGAGAAATTCAATTCGATTAGGCTTGTCAACAACCGTCCTATAGGTGGCAGGTTCACAATGAGGGAAGAAATGGAAGACAAAAATTACAACGAACTAGCGAGGAGAGTTTATATCTTGCAAAGGTAAAGCCACAAAGCTGAGTCATCAGGAGAGAATAGGATTACTAATCAAATGAAAGAAATGATAGTTAAGTAGAAGGAAGAAGACGAGTGGCAAAAAGGGTCCTTGCGGAACGCCTCTGCTGCCATAACATAAAGGAGCGACAGATCCCTCATATAATACAGTAGTGGAATGGAAATGAGCTTAAAAAGCAAGTAGGTTTGTGCAAGATCCAGTTATCAGAAACTTTGCAAGTAATAAAGGATTAATTTCATTTTGCTAATTTTTCTATCGTTTAATAATTTGCGTGGATTTGTGATGAAATCAGTTCAGTACAAACGCATTTACGTATGCACATACACAGAAACAGCAAAAACAAAAATGAACTCTGACCTGGAATAAGTCAAAACAACTACAGACACGCGCAGCTTCATCCTCCACAGCACATGTGTCATGGTTACCTCCTTTCCTTAAAGGAAAAGTATCCACACGTCACGCCCATGACGCGTGCCCTACAACGGCTGGCCAGACCTAACCCTCTAAGCGTTGTCAGGGCCTGGTCCCGACGAGGACTCCTCCGTGGCTGGGTCCTCTGGTGAAAATTATTGCAAACTAAAAATGAAAGCAGAACAAGTCAACTGAAAAACAAATGACAATAAGAGGCAGAAAAAGAGAACCTGAAAAACAAGAATATGTGACTCTCATAGTAAAGCAGACCAAAGCAATCAACACCAAAAAGTCTACGACGAGGTAAAACATAAGATAGAAACTGAAGAACTCAACAAAAAACAGAAATGAAAACCAGAGTGAAGAGCATAAGACAAGATTGAAACTCGGAATGTCCCTGAGAACAACAGCAGACGTCTAGACATCAAAACCAACATCATAAGAGCAACACAAGATAACACAACAAGGCGTGATGGTCGGGAAAACATCAATACGAGAAACAAAAATACACCGATACTGGGAAAGTTAGGACAAAATGAAAGAATAAGTAAAGCACGGTGGAAAGGACACAAGAACACGAAGCAAACAGAACAAAACAGTAAATAAATATCAGGCAATGGAAACGGGAGCACCGTCGCAGCTGTGTCCACTACCCGTCGCTTGGACCAAGTTCAGGTTCTCCAGTTTTCAGGAGGAAATGAAATGTCCCGTAAATATTTTTCACAGCACAGCTGGTTTTAAAAGATAAATCTGATTAGGCACCGGCAAACACATGCATGCAAATGTCTAAACACACGCAAGCACACGAACATACACTCACACAACATACGCAAGAGCTTATCGATCTGTTGTTACCAACGCCGCAGACGCCAGCTAGGAGGCCTAGGGTAGGTGCCGGGTCCCCTGGGGTAGCTGGCGGCCTGGCATTACCTCATAAATGATTCTCTTATTCTTTGCCTCACGCTCTGGTGATTTCCCCTACCCAGCGAGTACCATACTCTCCGGGTACACTTGAGGGACATTTCTGTATTATTCCCTCTCGCTGTAGCACACTCAGGAATAGCGTGTGCCATTGCCATCCACCATCTCAAATTGGGTGTCAGGAAGAATTGCCCAGCTTCTTTCTGATACAGGCATGTGTTTCGATTTATCTTTATTGTCTAGACAGGTTAGAATATTGCCATTCAACAATCAAACTGGCCATGACAGTAACTGGACGACGACAGACAAACATTAGACGCAGCTTACATGGTGTCCTCAGCGACCACACACCAGCACGACTCTGCCATTCTTCTGGTAATGACACAGTGGGCGCGTGTGGCCAGCTGGTCTGCTGAGGCGACATCTGGCTGGGCGGGAAAGCACATCTGGAGCACCTCTCGGCGACTGTCCAATCTTTATATATGTATTTTTTATACCCTCTTCCTCTTGTGATTCTACTTTCGTTTTTTTTTTTCCCAAGGGAAAACAGGTCCTAGAGAGATCATAGTTTTACCTCTACAGATATCTGGTAATTCTCACGTGACAGTTATTTTCAGTTTGTTCTTGTTTCGTACTGGGTTGCTACACAGTTAAAAAAAAACGAAAAGAAAAAAGATATTAATACAAGAGCCTTCTGTTTTCGAGCAAGCGCTTGCCTTGTTGCTTCAAGAGGAGACAGAATTGAGCATTGCCACCGAAATTTAAATCCGCTTCCTCCTTCCCTAAGTTCTTGGTGTCATAATGATAATGCCTTCGTGTTAGTAAGGCGAACTCACAGACTCCTCCATCATCGAAGTACAGATGCTACCTGGGAACTGTAAAGAACGGGGTCGCGTGAGCGAGGCTACTGGAGCCACAGCAGCGGCGGCAGATGGTCCAGGTCTTGGGGATTTCTCTCATCGCGACCTTTACGATGATCTCATCTTGTCTGCATAACCTAACTAAACCAACTGGTAATGCAGGTGTTGCCTCTTAACAGTTATTCAATTAAGTGTACAAACGGAAGGGTCTGATAATAGATATATTCCCAGAAGCCCTTCTATGGGGTTCTGCAGCTTCGAGGTTGTACTCAACGCAAGAACGGGGTAAAGATAACTTATTTGCCCAGGTGTTAACTCAGGATCCCTATTTCCAGGGGCTCCGTGGCTGTGCTACACTCAGCAGCAGCGACAGGAACTTTTTTGATGAGACTGTACTCTATTTCATCAACTGACGATGATACAGCCCCACAGAAGGTGAATTTTCATTTGAGACGTAACCACAAGAAGGCGAAGTCCGGTAACGCCGTAGATATGGATATGTTCGGGAAAGTATATGGGACACGTGATCTGCTGTTGAAGCCCCTGGGCCAGGCAACACTTGTATCAATATGCAGTAAGGGAGGAGACGAGATACACGGAAAGGGTAGTGTCCATGGAATTACCCACGTTGGAAGGGAGAAGAAAAAAGGGGAGTGCAGCATCGTCGAAGAACCTCTTACTTAAAGGATTCCATCCTTTCCCTGCTGCTGACCGTGTCGTAGCCTTGAAACTGCAAGATTCCCTGAAGATCTAGTCCTTGGGGTTACGTAATAACGATAATTTTCCATATACTTCAAAGCAATTTTGAATAAAGATTAATATCTATTTTCTCTTCATCCTGCTGATGTGGTGATCTGGAGATGGGCTTAGTGTTTTCAGATCCTGTGTCGCTTTCATATGCTCATTTCTGCTGTTTGTCTCCTGCAAGGTGGTAGTCACATTTGGCCTCCTTTCATTTTGTTCTGTCTTTATCCCCTCGTGCTAGTTGGAGTGAACTTCGTCAACCATATAACTGACCAGTGTAATTAATTTCATCCTGAATGCAAGACTCGTTCTGATCGTGTGTTTCAAAATCATCAGATTCATGTCCTTCAAACCATTTATCGACTTCTTAAATACAGCTTGCATATCGTTACCTCCTGTATCATCTCATTAGTTCTGCATCATACCGCTGGCGACATATCTCAGGCACAGACCGACCAGCACCAGTGCTTCCTCCTGTCCTGTAACGTTCGCTGAGTCAGACTCCTGTCATCCTACCCTCCACCCTCGCTGTCTCCTTCGACCATCACGTAAAAATCCTTAACTTCCTGGCAATTTTGGGCCGAGGTTCCCGTGATGGCGGGTATTATGTCCCCACGCGGACCACCGCCCGAGCCTCCGTATCCGCCACCGGGACACCAGGGGGAGGGGGGGGGGGTAGTCGTCAAGGGTTACGGGCAGCGGAGGGAGGGGCGCCGCCTCCACAAACAACAGCGGCGGTGGCGGTCGGGCGGCGCGGCAGGAGGGGACCAGCCAGGACAGTTCCCACGATGGGGTAAAGAAAAAAAAGAAGTGAAAGTTGGGTTATGTCAGGTCAGAAGCCGGAGATGGGGAGGGGAAGAGAGGGTGGGGTGGGGGGTTGTGTAAGGTGGGAGGGTTAGGGGTCAGGTGAGGACAGGCTACTGCTGCTGGGGAAGGGGGAACGTTGGCGCTGCTGTGCGAGAAGCGTACCACATCAGCGGCGTTACCACATCACAAGGAGCCTGGAGCGCCGCTGAGGCCGAGGACACCACCGTACATCACTGACACACTGATGAAAACCCAAGAATATCAACGTGCCATGTGCTGTGAACGCCACACATGGCACTACTGACGGATCGTGGCAACTGGCACTCTCTACCTGGGCGGACAGCAGCGCAGGTCGTCCTCAGTCCCGTATGGAAGAGGCAGGTCGTCAGTGACGAGTCGTGGTATCACTGCAAGTCACTGGCATGAATGGAAGAAGCTGTGAAGAGTATTCGCGGGTAAGAATTTGAAAAAAAGACAAAGAAAGTGTTTTACTGTAATCCATTTATGTTACTCTACGCTGTAATCCGAATGTCTATATCGTGAATACGCTGGGTCCTCAAGGCATCCCTGTGACTTTATTCACACATGACTCCCATTCATGAGCCTGGGCACCTACCCTACAAGTAACTTGTGTGCGTCAAAAACGATAGTTCTCGGCCTCTGTATTGTAACTTCACACTTCAGTCATTTTTCTTTCCTTTATGTGGTTACTGACTCACACGTTTGAGTCAAATTTCAGGTGGTTTCGTGTGTGTGAGAGATAGATGTTCATTATGCTGACGTCTTAGGAGGTGGTCTGGTCATTCCTGACGGCCTGTACTCGTATTCGTCAGCGGAAGTCTTAGAAGACGGTACAACTAAACCCCAGAAGTGACGGCAGACACCGGAGTGGACATACGTGTCACTGGATTGGACCGGAGGAAGGTTCGACATCATGTACCTTTCGTCTGTACTGATGATGAATGAAGAGCCAAAATACATCTTCTAAATCATGTGTTAATCATTATATCTTTTGCCACAAGATATCTGTCTCACAAACATGCTCGTACACTCTTAAAAAGATATTCATTACAACTCTTAGACATAACATTACCATATCCTTTACCTCAAAAAGCATTATTGCTTGCACAGTAAAAATGTACAAGACAAACTACACAACAACTTTCTACTGCTAAACAGATGTTAAATTCATACTTCCTGCTGTGTCTCGTTCCTGTTCATATCCTCCTCCCCGAGGCACGGCAGATATTGCGCAACTTTTCTGCCTGCCTCTCCCCACCCCCGCTGAGTGGTCTTCCCCCGCGCCCATTAACTGGTTTCCTCGCGCCATCTAACTGGTTTCTCCGAGCAACTAACTGGCTTTCCTCCGCCTCTTAACTGGTCTCTCCCCGTCCGCTAACTGGTGTTCCTTCGCCCGTTAACTGGCGTCCCCGCGCCAGCTCACGTAACTCCTCAAACCCGTTCTCCTCCCCATCGACAACAATTCCCTTCTCTCGCAACACTTGATCCCGTGAAGGACATCCGTCCTACCTCAGAATCGCTAGTAACTCAACACACTTGTAACAGTTCAGTTCCCAGCGAGGAAGTACCGTTGGTCGGCGAGTGACAGGCGTCGGGGCCGGGTATAAGCTGTTCCCGCCTTTTGTTGGCGGCAGCGCGGGGGTCGTGTTTTCGTCTTTTTATTGTCCTATTATCGTGGGCGGGAGGAGCCGCATGGGCAGGCGACAACACCGTCATTACTCTCTTAAATCTGAGTAGAATAAGTAATCTCTTTTACTTCCGTCGTCCCTGTTAACTGAAAGAGCAGAAACATATTTTTTCCCCTCGGTTAGTGTCAACCTCTTAATAAGATTAAGCTTTGGCCTCAGTATTTCCGTAAAGGAATCTGATTGACGAGGACCTACAACTGGTGCCGCCCATAACAGTGTTTGCTAATCAACGAGGAATCCGGCTGACTGTCAACCTGGCTATCACGGCCAGTGGTCCTCGACCACGACACTCAAAGGACAGATCAACAAAGTCAAAGGTCGTACCTTCTTGCTCAGTGCGTTAAGAGTGGATACGAAACCACTGAAGCTACCGGGCCAACATCTATGGAGTCATCCCCAAGTGTGCTGGGAGCGACCTGAGGCTATAGACACAGTACGTAATGTGATCACTGTCCTGACCACACCGACACACTTAGGGTAGTGCCACGTGAAAAGGGTGTCAAAGAACGCACAGCCAGACATGCGGTAATTCCTGAGGGGTGTACATTGATGCAGTTATGATGATGATGGTTCGTGAGGCCAGTGATCACCATCCAGGGCTGAGACTTGGTGACTGGACGGTGCCTCGACCCCGACAGTATTTTGTGCTGGGACAGATGATCCACGCTGCGGGTCCGGTCTGTCCCAAGTGCCTCAGAGCAGCTCATGCAGAAAAGATATGAAAACAGAGTCTGCTCTCAGTAACAATTTCTCCGAAATATTCTCACATTATCATTGCTGAATTCTGGAAACCATCGCTGTGTATAGGTTACCATCTGATACCAAGAGATTTAGAGGCATTTGTATCAGATATATTATTCTCCAGGCCAAACCATCAGTTAAGACCAATAACGCTGCTTATCTCGCATCTTGTTTACCTTTGGAGGTATGTAAGGTCAGGCCGGGTCACGTCAGGTGGTAGAGCAGCGTGTTAACTTGATCTATTCCTGTTGCCGGCGGCCTGTACTCACGAAGAGAACTTACCCATTCTGACCTGAGGTCACAGAGGCGGTAATATCCCCCTTTCCAGACCCGCAGGACAACCTAAGTCATCCCGGGTCAAATCAATGTTATCGCCGTATCTTAATCACCCTGAGCCAACCAGAGCGGACGGGAAGGCCATGCGTCACCGTGACACAGCTCACGTTACTAACGTAGCGCTGAGCTGGTGGCGAACGGGGTCTTGACGTGGTGCTGTGGAGACAGCGGTTTGACTTTGTTTAAACGCGAACTGTCACGTTACTCCAGCGTAGCAACAGGCAGAGACGAGGAGAAGAAGCAGAGAAAGACCAAGATGGACGGGAGCATCGGGTGCATGTTTCAGAGAGAGAGAGAGAGAGAGAGAGAGAGAGGGGGGGGGACTGAGGAAAGAATAAAGAATCAGAGAGAATTGTTGCGGATAATCATGATGCAGGCTGATTGACGAGGAAGTGAAATATGAATAACTAGCGTAGCGAGGTCAGCATGTGGTCCCGTAAAGGTCGGGCCAGGTACCTCAGGTCTGTGGTCGGCGGCAGACAACGCTTATCGCTGTAGGATATCCTAAACATCTTGTCTCTCTTGACTCAAACCAACAGTTAAAGCCATTAAGACGCAAGAGAAGCAAAACAATAGTAAAGCGAGTCTCCATTTATATCCACATAATACACTGATGCTAGACACTTTCACGAAACAAATCTTAAATTCTACTCTCATATTTATGCGGCTTTTATGACATTAAGAAGTATATAGTTTCCTTTCCATTCAGCATCAACCCTCATTAGGACGATCCCTTCCAAGCCACCATCCTTGTGAGAGCTGCGGTCTTCTCATTTATAAGAGAAAGCCACTTTAGAGGATTGTGCTGCATCTGGAACATGTAACAGCAACAGATGATATCTATAAATCTGGTGCCTTACCTCATTGCTGCTTAAGATGCAGTTGCTTTTGACCTCTCGGAGGTGGCCAGGTGTTCGAGAGGCTCCAGCAAACCCTGGTGAAAAACTCACCATTAGAGCCAGACTAGTTGGATACCCGGATGACCTCGATACGCTTTTAAGGCTTTATATTAGCTGAGGATTATGACATGTTTTCCTACCACGGGGTTGCATGGTATCAAGTCCTACAATCTGCAGTGCAATGATGACAGGACGTTTCAAAATGTGGTAAACTTTAAAAGTATCTGTCAACCAGAAGTACGCGAGGCCAAGTTTGTCTTGTGTGTGACGGAACCTGTCTGTGATCATGACACCCAACGTTGATATGCTGTAAAGCCTAACTGGTGAAGGGCGAGGGAGTTTATACCTGTGATAGAGACGATATAAGCTTGTAAGGACGGAAAAGCGTGTCATGCAAACAATGCGGTACAGAACACATGTTCTGACAGGAACCGTAGAGAGGAGCGATCCGCGTTGGTCACTCCAATGAAAGGCAATATCCATCATCCCATCATGAAGAGTGGACACTGGGGTCATGTGTAAGGTGAGGCAGGTGCTGCACCTCGAGCTACGCAACCGATGGACGAGATGGCTTTCACGGTAACACAGCGCACATGAGAGTGACTATACAGCGAACTGTGTGGCCGGTGAAGGTTCTTGAACCTCAGAGTTGCACAACTCATGTTCCGGACAGCTAAATTGTGCACCTTGTGTCGTGTGCTAGCCAGCGGGGGATGCTACAGGTACCCTGAGGAAGAGATATGCTGGTGCTGGGCTTGTGGCTAGTGAGTCCTGGTCTCCCGAGCATCACCGGACTCAGCCCGTAGCGGTAATGCTGCTGCTGCAGTTAGTCTACCTGTATTTTACACATCCTCTTCCAAGGCTGCATGGATTTTCATCCTCTGACTAGATTACATGGATTTTCTAGACATTAGCGAAACGCCAAGCGTCAGGAGTTAACGCATCATTTCTACCCTGGCTTCAGTAGAAGAGAACGCTGCCGTAGCACCGTTAGTCATACTCTTACATAACTACTCAATTAAAACATAGTTTAACAAGCCGCCGTGCATTCTAACGTCTTGTCATAGCGCAGGAAAAAGTGGTGTAGTGTTAGTGGTTGGGAAGGAGTGAGAGAAAACCATGCCCTAGAAATCACTTGACCTTTGAATAAATCAGGCAATCTTGGGCGTCAGTTGTGAGTGCTTACTAGGAACAGTTTAATGTGCACACCATACCAATATTGCTGCTGTATTTTCTAGCGTCTTGAAAGAAAACTATTACTTCATTGTGCTTCTGACATCAAAATGTTATTTATCTAAATAGATTACTGAAATACTTTCCCGATGAAAATAATTGCGGTGAGTCGATCCACCAATTGTGAAAGTCTGCTTTTGTCTCACTTGGTTTTTGTGTTGATGTTCCGTGCTGACCGTGTAAAGGTTCCATGGTCGTCTCTCATGGCTGACCAGCGGCTGAATCAAGTGGTTTTTGTTGTCTTTTGTGACCACAATTTCCTCCTAGTTACATATACAGGTGGTAACAGGTGAAAGCCCTCGGTACAGTTGTTTTAGCTACTTGTACCTTGTAAGGGCATCACTTGGTATTACCTGATACCTTCAGTACTTATAAGTGTAAGACTGTAGTGAATGGATCGAGATTTCAATATCAAACTGCGTTATCTCCAACCATTAGCTTCAAGGTAAACTCCGCAAACATTTATAACCAATGAATTCAAACCATTTAGTGTTAGGTGTAGCGTTTTATAGATTAGCTTAAAATAAAAATCTTGACAAAACTGTACACGAAACATACTAGCAACCAAAAATAGCGATTTGAGTCTATCCACTGTTTTGCTTGTTGTGTACTAATCTTATGCCACTGTTACTCAAAACGTCTTTTTATATGTGAGAGAAGGAATTACAAAATGGAAAAAGAATGCAATTGCCAAAAACGTTTTCGTTCAAAAGAAAAATATCACTAATAAGTCTACCCTACAGTTACGCATTTTCTCTATTGAAACATGAGGTTAGTTTTCTACGATTTTAAGGGGGGGGGCCTTACGTATATAAGGTTCTCACTACATAGGAGTTTTCATACAGCACTATTAGATAAAATTCAAATTTTTAGTAGAGAATATTCAAGATTGGTGAATGATGAAGCTGAAGAAAGATATGACAAAACATATTTGTTCTCAAAGACCGATATGTAACCACTGGTAGTGCCCCAAAATATATGACATGTAACGTTAAAATGGTTCATAATCAGCACAGAAATAGAACAAGAGCTATTTTTCTCCTTAGTAATTGTTATTCTTTACCATGTGAAATAGATAATTTTGAATGCATCATAAGGACCACATTGGAAATATGTATTTATATATTCACTTATGTGCTATGCTCGATTAGGATTTATGTATGTACAATGTGTATGCATTTTGTCAATAAATTCAAGCTCAGCTATATATTAATATGCGTACATCTCATAACTGAAAAATTGAATTCATCTGGGAAAAGTAAGTAAGCTGAGGCAAAAAGTGCATCGTACCATATAAACTATATCACTTAAAAGAATTTCATGAGGAATTTCACCAAGGGTGCAGCATTTTGCTTTATCGTATAAAAA
>JAYMFT010366029.1:0-22260 GCA_038088735.1 Panulirus argus
GAAGGAGCCAAGTGAGGATTTTCCCCCCTAAGGCTCAGTCCTCTGTTCTTAACACTACCTTACTAATGCGGGAAAAGGCAAATATGTATAAAAAATATATACAAGTTATCTTTGGGGAGAGGGAAGAAATAATGCTTCCCATGTAATTTCATTTCATACATAGGGAATATCATCTTTTTAAGTCTGGAACAACCAAAAGAGAATTAAGAATCTGCTTCCTGGCAGAAAAAAGGTCAGATAATTATTTGCTTTTAATAATTTTTCATTTCATACAAAATTATGAAATGCTTATGAATGATCACATAATTTCAGTTTCCCCATGGCACAAAGCTTATGTTAAGGTTGCCTTTATAGAAGTTTTGAGGTGTAGCAACTACTTGAGAAACAGATTACTTGCTAAAGTCACCACACTGTAGCAGTGAGGTATATTCAAATCAGAAAATGCTACATTTCCATTGTAACAAGGAACGTGAGGAGAAAAAATGGTTTCGCCACTCACGCATCAATACAGGAAAATTGCATAACCAATTTTACAGAGAGTAATATGATTTTTTCCTTCTGCACATTTTTCAATTGGTTTGTAAATTGATTTACAAACAAAATAAAGCTCTACAGAATCTGCACAAGCATCAGGTGAAAGTTCCATCTCAGCTGTCTATCAGATGGTCATTTGCAACAAACAATAAGGTGCCATAGATGTCACTCCTCTTCTATATGATAACTATTGATGAAAGTGGCACTTGTCAATTCCTTCCACACTAAACATAAAGAACAAAGTGGTTTTATCCCACAATTTCCCCCTAATTCAAAGTCCTGCCCACTTTATGGGAATGTCAACTTGAGAGGGTAAGGGGTAAAAACCCACTCTAAATCAACTATAAAGTGTTAGGTAATATACTGATAAATTACATTCTTTCAACACAATACTTCCACTGCAAAACAGAATCACTCAATACCCAAAGCCAATGGTGACACAGACCTAAAGTAAACTTTTATTTAGATCTTTAACATAAGTCAATAAACATACCCTTACCTAATGAAATCTATGTAAGGTAAGATCAGACTGTCATGGGTGATGAAGTCTGGTAAAACTGACAAATGGAACATTGTAATGTGAGCATATATAATGTTGGAATGGGCTGTAAGTGATATATCAATCTTCACTTTACTCAAAATATATTCCATCACAATAATGCCAACTGATAAGAACTGATAAGGGGCAGAAGTGCTACCAGTGCTCCACAGGTCAAGGTATAAAGAGAGCAATCCAAGTATCCTTAAGCCTGACCTAAGCTTGAGGTGCTGGGTCTCCAGGCTAGTCACCTCAACACTGGCCTGGGTTGCTATCTTACCACTTGTCATGTAGACCAACTGACCCCTGGGGTGCCAGTAGCATTTTGACTAATATCTTATGATATATGAACGAGTTCTAATTGACGATACTAATTATTACCATCAATTAAGCAGAGTACCAATTAAACATTACCAATATTTATCCAACAAGCAGTACCAAAACCATACAGTATCAATTGTTATAGGCAAATGACTTAATACTATTTCCTATAATGTTATTAGTCTTTGTATCTTTTCTCCTCCCTAACGTCTTCCTGAGCTTGAAAATCGTCCTTAAAATGATACTGTCAGACTCTTTCAGGTCCCTGAGGACAGAGTACATGTGAATGTTGAACGTAACATGGATAATGACTGTCATCTTACCACACACTAAAATAACGACTAATGATGGAGGTTTATCTTCCTCTTGTCTGGTTTGCTTGCTGGGGTTGTTATCCTTAGGTGAGCTCACATGTTTCTTGTTTTTTGAGCCTCTGTCTTCTTCACCGTACCTTCTATGCTTTGCGGCCATCATGAGTTACAGAGAATGGGAACTATTCCCTGAATTAACCAGATGTACACCACTGGTCAATATCTCTTACATTATCAATATTAAGTGAAGTTTGTTATGAGGCGTTTGAAACGATTAAAATGTTGTTGAACGCACATGTTCTTGCACGTTTCTGATGATGGTGCCACTGGGCCTGGCTGGGTTATCAATAGTTTAATACCCAACACAAGATTGGCACACACACACACACACACCGCAGGGCCACACTCGCACTAGCAATTCAGTTGTAAGTTACGAGAACGGCCAATAACAAAAAAAAAATCGTTCTCTTCTGAATGAAGATATCTTGAAATGAAACAGGTGATAGAAATATAACAGAATATAATAAAAACACAATTGCTGACGAAGAAGATGTTAACACTAAATGAATGTTATTTTGCCAAATGCTAAAACATCAACTTAAGTTGGACTCTGGATCAAAGTGCACCCAAGGTTGATCAAAGTTGTATTCCCTAACATTTTAAAGGCTTCATTAGATACTAAAAATGCTCACTCTAATAATGATTACATGTTAAACTGCAAACAAACATTACTCTTTTTAGAGCTTGTGATGTTATAATTACATTGTCAACTGTAGCCATCATCTTAAATGTCAAAAATTAATTACGTCGGCGAACATGATTATATTATCAAAGATCAAAATCATATTGATTACAGAAGGAAAAGGATCTGGCCAGCAGGTGGAGATAAGGTTTGAAGCGACAGTCTGCAGGCACTGGAACATGATCTCCCTCCCATGAAACAATAAAAAGCCTTGGCAGTATATATATAGGTTTAATAAGGGGTTGTGGAAGTTAGTTACTGGTTCTGTGCTCTAATAAATTGAGAAGATAGTTACTGGATGTACATTTTCAAATTTAACTGGTTTATTTCTTCTTACATTGATGCTTCACATCACTAATGGCCAACAACATTTGCCACTTACACTGTAGCAAGGCGGACTGTCATTAAATGGAATGCTATAAAGTACTTGATTGACACAACACCTCAATGGGAGGGGGGGGGGTGCTGATTAGGAAGGTGGATCATCAGGCGGTAGGGCGATACTCTTACGATGGACAGGATTATTTCAGAGGAGTGAACAGAAGACGCTTGTCAGAGGATCCTTTTCCAAATGGGCTGAGATGACCAGCTGAGTGCCAAAGGGTTCGGGTTCTGAGACCGATACTTTTTGATCTATAGTAATGACTTCAGAAAGAAATTTGCTTATAAAGAAGTAAAGAAATACTTTTACAATATGAGTGGTGTATGAATGGGACAGAATGACTGAGGACAAGATTAATACAGATAACATACATATATCTAAGAGGTCGTATGACAGTAAAGTGTTCGAAAGACTGGGCCTCATTTGTTTAAAACTTCCTTCCTTGTACAGTACAAACAAGCTATTACTTGATATCTATTTGTAATTGTAATGTATAAGAAGAAAGTTTTTAAACTCATGGGACCCCATGTCTTGAGCATAATGTTACAACTTTTTACATTTATGTGTGCTGTCTGCATCAACCATGTCTCAGTCATTCTGTTCCTCTCATCCACTAATCCCATAACACTAAAGTACTTCTTTGCATCTCTTATCTAACATGTTTGTTTTCTACTTTTATGCTATGTCTTCTGGTTGTTTCATCCCTACATTTCTAGAACTGTTCACTATCCACAGCATCGATTTGTTTTAAAGGTGGTGATCAGGTCACTTCTCACTCTTCTCTCTTTCATGGTGGGTAGATTTAAGGCTTCTAGCCTTTCCTTGATACTCAGTTCTCTTAATTTTTGTATATTTTTTGTTAAATTTCTTTGGATCTTTTTTGTTTGCTGTTTGTGGTTCTGTAGGTGCCATGACCAAACTAGAGAAACATATTCCACTTTTAGACTTATGTAATAAACCCATGGGTTATGTTATACGTTTTAAACTGAGACGACAACATTGTACTCAAAGCCCCTTACATGTAAACTCTGTAATGCAGAAAATCTCATACATTGTAACACTGTGTGTGTCATTGTTCTAAAATAGAAGAGTTCAGAAACCAAGATTTCACTGATATTACTGAGCTAACTTGTAATATAATTAATAACAATGTGATACCAAGCATTTTGAAAAAACTACAACTATTTTGCTTATAGGATTTATTTTTTTGTGAGGCCTTAATGGGTCAGTCGGGTGGGTGTGTCAGCATCCTGACCGCTCCCTTTGATGTATTTTTATTACGTCAATAATATTTTTTTTAATTTGAATTTGACTCAAAGCCCTGAACGGGAAACGTCCTGAACTTGAACTGTACTCATAGTGTCCATATTTTCTTTACAAAGTATTTCTTAGTATCATGCTATTTATAATTCGTTATTAGTGTATGAATTAGTCTTAAATGTACTAAAAAGAACTGTGTATTACAATACATAAAAAAAAGAATAAAAGGTGAAAGTACTGAAAACAAGCGATATAATGCAGGTGCTAGTTTTCTTTTCTATATTTTTTCCTGTACATGTAGGTAACAATTTGTTCATGATTAGGTAAGAACATACTGAGGAGATTAAAGAACACAACTAACCATATCCTACCACGACACGACCAGCCGGCGGCCACTCATTTTCCTGAAGCGGAAACGTTCAAAACTAATAATAATAAATGAATAATAAATATACTTTATTTAGTCATTATATATTACATGATACAAACTGAAACTCTTTGTGGATCCAGAGCCATGTTTTAATACACATTCATTCCCATACACAAGGTACAAGAAAATAATGTAAAAGTACAGTAGCTAAAAGTATACATATACATTAGAAGACAACAGATTTGGTTCAGCGTCTTTATCATACACACACCAACATCGATAATATCACAAACAATGAATGATTATCTTTTGAGTTTACATGATTGTAGAATGAATTCTTATATCTGCATGTTTTTTGCAATGGTAAACACAATCTTTTGCCTGATCTTAAAAACTCAAAGTTATTATTCAGAGCATGGCGAGAATCACTCATAATACTATCAGTTAAATTTAAGACATATTTTGAATGTAATGGATCAAGTGCAGTTACATTAGCACTCGGTCACAGTATTTTCTTGAATACTGTACTCTATATGATTAACTTAGTGCATGAATAAGTCAAGAATCTACTAAATAACATCAGTGCAATATATTGTATTTGTATGCAAGTTAGGTTAGTGGTCAGGTGTGTGAGATAACGAGAGGGGTAGTGGTAGTAAGCGTTCTATGTGGTGCATAGTGATTCTGGTTTGACATACGTGTTGCTGTGGCCAGTTATTTCCATTTTCCATATCAGTACTTAGGGAGAAGAGACTGAATGATGAGGAAGACGTAATAAGGATCATAAGCATGGATTATAAGTTAAAACTACTTTTTTCATTTCACAAAAAAGATTTTATTCATAATAAACCATGTGCTATTGCAGTGGTAATATTTTTTTTGTTATAATATCATTTTCCATTTTTCTTCACATTAAAGGAAAAATGTCGATAAAACTGGGAAGCAAAATAAGTTCAGAGAAGATATGAAATCATACGTTACTGGATGTTAGGCCGACACAATCCTTTTTCCCCTCCCTTAGGGGGACCCTTTAGATAAATCCATCCACACGTCACATATTTCTCAAAAGTATAACATTCATTTCTATGAACAAGGTAGCTTTGTAAATATCATAATAATGAAAAGTGTGCACAACGTGTAAATGAAAATATTTACTAATTTCAGTTAAAGAGTAAAACATCTACCAAGTAATGTGTACTCTGTGGTAAGCTTAAATAGGTTTATCGGCAGTAACTGTATAGTAGAATGTACTGGATGATTACGTAATACTTAATTCTTAGAATTAGATATTTAGGCATGAGCCAGGATTACTTCTAGTTTTGTTTTTTTTATGCATTCTGTTAACGATTCATATTTAGAGAAGAAAAACACTTTCTAGTAATCTTAAAATTCATGAAAGGGAGGATATTTTTTGTGGAAATTACTGGGTTAATTGCAAGAGCATCCTTCTTCCTCACGTATGTCAGCGTTCTGAGATGCATTACCATCTTCGAAATAGATTGCTAAGAAAAGGACTTCCTCATACATTTGCTTTTCTTCTTTAAGGTGAGCCAGCTGCCTTCTGAACGTTAGACCCCCTAGACCCATACTCTATGTTCATTCAGTATCTTAAGCTGGCTTACATATAGTAGATGTACATGCTGGGCACTAAAGCTCAGTAGTAACTAGTTTAAGTGGGCAGAAGTGTAGGAGTATGAGTAGCAAATGATGCATCCTTACTCTCTCAATGTAAGCAGAGGACGGACACAAGTAGACACTTCACCGAACATTGTATGCCCAGCATTGGCACCTTGTGTTAAGCTCGGCTCACATTATACAGCGACAGCTTATGTAATAATAATAATAATAATAATAATAATAATGATAATAATAATAATAATAGTAAAGGTAATTTTGGTGCCTGTGCTATATCAAAATCATTATATCCAACCATGCTATACCGTGATCCTACTGCATCATCTGAATATATGCAGATTTTTTTTTTACGTTGGAGATTCCAATCACGGACTTAAGTCAGGACTTACCTGAAATATTCATACTTTAATGAAAGGGAAAATGTAGACAAGGGAGAGTCTGTTTACCCCACAGTATTCAACCTCAAAACCCTTCACTCCTTGTATAATTTTATAAGTGGTTATGTTCTAGTAATGCTGTATGGATGCGAGACATGGGATATAAATGAGACTAAGTGGAGGAGGGTGGATGTGTTGGAACTGAAATGTTTGTGGACAATGTGTCGAGAGGAGATTTGATTCAGTAGGCAAGAGAAGGGGTTAAAGAGAGGTGTGCTAATATGAAGATTGCAGAAGAGAGAGCTGAAGATGGTGTAATGAAATGGTTTGGACATTTTAAAAATGTGGTTGAGAGCTGTAGAAAGTGTGCTAGAATGGTTTGAAGGTATGGAAAGAATGAGTTAGGAGAGGTCTGTAAAGATCCAAGTACAAGAAGTGGAGGGGAAAAGTGCACAGGATAGAGTGAATTGGATGGGTGTGGTATACAGGGGTGACATATTGTCAACTGACAACCAGGGGATGTGAAGCGGCCAGGGAAAAACCATGGAAAGGTCTGTGGGGCCTGGTTGTGGATAAGGGGCTGTGATTTCAGTGCATTGCTCATGACAGGTAGAGAATGGATTTTAGCAAATGTGGTTTTTCTTTGTCTACTTCTGGCTGTACCCTCCTAATACAGGAAACAACAGACAAGTATGAAAGAAAACAGTTTAAATAGTGATATATGCCCTTGACATCCCTGTCTTATCCCACTTGCTATATTCTACTTTTTGTCATTTTCATAGCCACTACATTTTGTACCCTTTGCAGATGTTCCCAGTTGTGTCTATTAATTTTTGGTGCACTTTGTAATCCATTCATGTATTAGGTAGTTTACCTTCTTTTAACAGAATCAAATATCTTGCTTACTTTATAGCTATTTTCTATGGGGTATTCTAGTATAAAAACGAGTATATTGTTTTCACTTCATCTTCCATCTGTAAATCCACTCTGATTCCCTTTGCACATGTCATTCACATAAGTGATTTTCAATTTGTTTTCCAATGCCAGCTAAACATGAAAATTTTATATATGTGAATGCATTTGGCCCTTAGTTCTTTTGCTCTGAGCTTTTCTATTTTTGGTATCATCTTGTTTTTGAAACCCTCTACTCATCTGAGATTTCACTGGTCTGGCTTATATTATTCAAGCAGTTTAATAGTACTTCCAAACATGTCTAACCATTCAATAATGCTTTATACTAGTCTGATCTCAAATTATCTGGTCTACTAACTTTCGTCTTTCAATTTCTTCAAATGTTCTTGTTGTTATAGTCAATATTTTTGGCTCTTACATATCTGTTACCTCTTCTCACATAGCAGGCCATTTCAACATGTTCCTTTATTTATCCTTTGCATTAAGTTTGGTGTCCCACTTAGCCATTTACAATCATCTCTCTATCATTATTAGTTTCTACAGCAAAATTCCCTCCATTTCTATGTAATGTGTCATTGTCATCTTATTTATTGTAAGTACCTCTGGGAAAAATATCCTGCACCACAGTAGTATACATCATCAAAGACAGTAATTGCATTAACAGGGTGGAAAGCCAGGTTTACATGGCAAGTTTGAAGTCAAATTTATAATAAAAGCAGTGACTTCTCTTGTATTAGTTTTACATAAATTGGATGAAAATATGGTTATTTTTCATTCATTCATGCAGATAATGTTCTTTGTGTGTAAATAAGTAAACATGTACATAATGCATACAAAAAATTTTGTTCATAATTATTTGCCATTTCCCACAACAGTGAGGCAACGTAAGGAACAGATGACTGGGCCTTTGAGGGAAAAATCCTCACTTGGCTGTCTTCTTTGTTCCTTTTTTTTGAAAAGTAAAATTGGAGGTGAGGATTTCCAGCCACCCACTCCCAACCCTTTTAGTCGCCTTCTAAGACACGTAGGGAATATGTGGGCAGTATTCTGTTACCCCTATCCCAAGGGATAATAACAAATGATAATACATATATTATAAAGAATAAATGTAAATGATACTATAAAGCATAAAGTGTGTAATGTAGGTAATTAGGTGCATGTAGAAGCAAATCAAATTGTGTACCTTATATGAATAAGAAGCATCCATGACCCAGCCAGGGCCCTCCCTCCTAACCTCTGTACCCCCCACACACTATATAAAGTATATCACTTCTTTGAGTATTTTCTTAAATTTCATACATAGAGATACTCTGTAAGATTAGAAAAAACCATACATTCTTCTTTTCACTGGGTAAGCATTATTGCAGATGTATGCCATAGTTTAGGGGTTAAATACTACTGTAAATCTACATAGACAGTATTAACAGTGTGCTGTGATATGCAAATGAGGGCATCTGAATGACAAACTATGCCTCTGACAGATGTTGCCCTGAGGGTGGTGGGCTTTTTAAAAGTGAGGCAAGATAGAATGGGGTAGGTGATTAGATGCAAAGAGTCACATTAGCAATGGATGGTTAAACCATTCGGTGGTTTACTGAACATTGATTAAGTGAGTGTTTACTGTATGTTGTAAATTATTTATCAAACATGTCCTTATCCATAAAATTAAACATGATTCTCATATCTGCCAGTAGGCATTTTGCCTTGCACATTTCTCCTGACTTGTACCTCTGACAACAGATTAGGTAGATTATCATCCCCTAGGTCTCTTACACACAGATTCCTGTAATTTATGTCCAGCTAGATAATAATCACACAGAGGGCTTATCTTGCTTCTTTCCCATTCTTATTTCCTTGCATCTGTAATGATCTCATTATCCATTTATCTGACTAACTTTGGACCAAAGTTTGTCCAGGTCTCCCAATAGGCTGATGCAATCATGATCATTTGTTATTTTCCTCATGATTTTAGTATTGTTTATAAATAAGTTTAAATGATTCCAATCCATCAGGTAAGTCATATACATTTGCCAAGACTGAGCCCTGTGGTATGCCACTTGTAACCCAAGCCCACTTTAAGGATGCATTTCTTACTTGTGTTCTTTGCTCCCTAAACTATGCTAATCATCTATTCAGTGAAGGAGCCCTTCCCTTATTCCTGCACATAGTACTAGCTTCTTTGTTAATCTCCAAAGGATACAGTGTCAAAACCTTTCTGGCAGTCCAAAAACATACAGTCTACTCATCCCTCTCTTTGATCTAAGATAGAGATCATCCTGTTACATAGTTTCCCTGAAACCATGTTGCCTACCAGTTAATAAGTTTCACATTGAAAGTAGAAGTTCAATTGCTTTCTGATTATCTATGTGCACATCATTTTCCTCTTACACATTTTTGGAACAATCCTTTCCTTTAGTGACTTACTGAACAATGTTTTGAGTGGTTTAGCAAGTGCCTCTGCACATTCTTTCAATACATACAGTACCATGGACATTATATGGGGCAAGTTGTTTTACAGACTGATTATGTTATTTCTATCAGTTGCTATACTTTCTGAGACTTCATCCCCCTTCTGCCTTGGTAATGTTGGGGAATGACTGTCCTCAACAGTTAAAACAATAAGTTATTGTTCAACTCTTCACAAATTTCCACATCATCCTCAAGAATTCTTCTTTTGAAGTCCCTTAGCCTGATAAGCTGCTATTTAACTAACACTTTGTTCCTGATGAACTCACAGAAAATTTTGTATTGTCTTTTGCTTTGTCCACAATGCTTTTTCTAAAATTTCCCTGCCTTTGCAGTACTCATTCCTTTCTCTTCTATATTTAATATGCTGGTTGGATGCAATGCATTTCAAATCTGCACAGCACATTCCCGAGTTCTTTCACTTGGTGAAATATCTTGTTGAAACATATCTCTACAATTTGAACCTCCCCTATATTGGCCAGTAGGGGAAACCATGTTCTGACCTTTTCATTGCAGATTTCATTGAACCTTCTGTAGCACTGATCTATACTTTATCATACAACTTTCTCTCCCAGTCAGTTCTCTCAACAAAATTAATCAGTTCCAAGTAGTTGCCTCAATTGTACATCTTCTGTGGGTCCTCTGTCCATAATGATCCCCATCTTGCATCTTTTACTAGATTTTCAAAACACAGCTTAGCATGATTACTCTTTCCAGTAAGAGCATCATATTTCATGTTCTATTTCCACTTTACAGAATGTAAAGTCAAAAAAAGATGGTGTATCATCCACTGTAGTTCTTGTATGCTGTGGAACATGTTAATGCAGGAAGTTCTTTATACTTTCCAGGAATTTGTGTCTCCATGACTCATAATCTCCATGGGAATCTTAGTTTTCCTGGTCAATTTTCTTGTAATTGAAATCCCCCATTATCAGTACTACATCATATCTAAGGAGGGAGTTTCTCACATATTGCTTCACCACCCTTACTGTTCCTTCACTCTTCCCAATAAACAAGAGGAGGAGGACTGAAAACTAACATTGTTACTATACTGTTCCCCTCCCCAACAATTTTTCCTGATATAAGTGTATGCCATCATTCACTTTCTCTGGATCCACAAATGCCACATACTAATTGCTCTCTTTCTTTCAAGTTTTTCTGATACATAATATTCAAAGCAAACACCTGTTTCACAAACCCTCTGTTCTTCTGAAACCATGATGTTCCTTCCCACTCACCTGCTCTGTGCATGACACTATTCTTTCATTCATTACACTCTTATACACCTCAGCAGGTATACTCAACACTTTAACTTCTGAAATTCATTCATTTATTTTTGCACCCCAGGCATTTATACCAAAGCACCATACATCCACTTTGCCAGTCATCAAACACCTCTGCTTAGTCCATACTTACATTGAACAGCCCATCTGGCCCATCAACAATATTGTCATGCCCTTTTTTGGGAAAATCAACCAAAATCCCATCCACTCCTGATACAATAATTCATTTTGTACAAGGTTTTCACTATCCCTTTCTTTTCACCATTCCATTTACCATGACTCACTCTGTGTCCGAATACATCATATCTGCGACTCAGGCACCTAAACCATTCAGCAGTCCTTCAAAACACTTACTTTATCTCCTTTTTAAATGTTCTATGCCTGTTGCCACTTCCCTTTCTAATCTCCTCACAGTCTGCCCTATTTTTCATATTGTCCAACTTCCTGTATTCACCTTCCTCCAAAAAAGTTTCTTATCCTCCTATTTTTCATATTGTCCAACTTCCTGTATTCACCTTCCTCCAAAAAAGTTTCTTATCCTCCTTGAAGGTCAACACCCCAGCTCTTCTTTGGCCTCTTTTCATCTCCTGGACCACTGTCTTGACTTCCTGCCAGTTTCTCTTGTGCACCTCCAAAGCAATGACACTCCTTACATACACAATATCACCCACAGACCCCCATTTTCTGTTTCACTTGTGATTTAACTACCCTTTCAAATATATCCACATCCCACTTTCTGCATAACATACAACAAACCAACACATTTAATCACTGCCTCCCTTATTGCCTTCCAGCCCTCTCTCACTACCCTAATGTTATTCACTTTCACTCTATGCCTTTCGGTACTCTTGTTTTTCTGATACCTGAATCTATGCACATAAGCCACCTTTGCAAGCTCACTCATTTTCACTTCTTTGGCACTGGCATCATTCCTCTTTACTAAATCCATAAACTTTCACTTCACCTCCTCCATGAAATTACCAGACATTCCACCTGCTGTTCCTCTCATGATATTCACATCCAATAACCTCTTCTTGGCACAACTGAGATTCAGCATATAATCCATTAATGACCTTAGATCCCCAAACGTACTTACCCACGAAAACATCTTTTCTTAAACCATGTATTCTCAACCATCATTCCTCCTTAAACACACAACAACCTTTTCCCCATTTTTATTTTTTTTTTTTAACACCAGAAACCCATGCCACCCAATTATATCCCTAACTGCTATGTCACCCAAACTTGCATCAAAGCTGCCAAAGCAATCACTTAGCTCCACCCAAAATACATTACCTTCTTCACTCCTCTTACTTCCTGGTGTGTAAACTAAAATCATCATCTTTCATTCTAATCTACATCAGCCATGAAATCAATTCCTTGCAGTCTAACACAGTCTCACTAACTTTTAAACAACAGATGCAACATTTCTTTTGCTCTCGTCTTTTCATAAACTTCAGACTTTATCACATGAACCACTCCATCCTTTTACCCTTCAACATACTGCTCAGCTAGAACATCCAAATTTCTCTCACCAACCTAAGTACTTACTTTTTTCTTCATCACATGAACCACTCCATCCTTTTACCCTTCAACATACTGCTCAACTAGAACATCCAAATTTCTCTCACCAACCTAAGTACTTACTTTTTTCTTCTTTGTAACCTGGTTACAAGCACACATATTCAAACACACCAGCCTGAGCTTTCAAAGAAAAATCCTTTATTTACTCTTTCCCCTGTTCCAACTGTTGGGAAAAAGTAAAACATGAATGTAGGGCTTCCAGTACCTCATGCTCCCATCCCTGCTAGCCACCTTCTACAACACAGAAAGGATATATGTACATGGGTAATACTCTTTCTTTTCTATATCTAGATATATGTATGAAGCCATAACATTTACACAATAAACACATACTTAAATTAACATTTATTCTTAGTTCTTAATACAACAGACAGTTAATGATAATTCCATGGAAAACCACATGAAACTAAACATGTTTTAAATAAATTTGTCCTGTAAATTAGATCTAATACCATGGTATGGAAGGTAGTGCCAGTCACAATTATAATATTGTAAGCACTATTCTATGACCAACATTCAGTATCTACCAATGCAGTATTAAATCTACTTTATACGTATGAATCAATGTTTTTATTCTATATATATTACTTTGCTGCAAAAAGTACCCTCTCATATAAATCATATATGTTATAAATCTCTCTTATTATTAAGCATGTCACTATAACCACATATAAAAAATTCTACTAATCAAGATTCCAGGTTCTTTAAGTGCATTTGTTCATCACTTCCTTGTCTTCACATGATAACAAGGCTGATTAAATTTTTCCTGATACCCAACCGGTATTCCAACATTATTCTAAAACTTTTAGAACTATTATCTGCTATTTATCTTTGCCTTCTAAGAGTCCCAGTTCTTTTGCCTTGTTGACATAATACTTTTCCAGATTATTTGCACACTTGTAGTATTCTGTTTCAGGATGATTGTAGAAGCGACAGTTTCTGAAAATCCGTAACATATCTGCATTGAAGAGTCGGGAATTCACATAGTAATTTGCTTTTAGGCGCTCTGTCATGGTCTTCAAGTCTGTAAATGTAAAGGATACTCCATGCATTTCATCATAATTACACATAAATACCACTGTAATAAACTATTTAGTAAGGTATAAAGAAAAAAGGAGGAGAAAGACATTTAGTAAGTTTGGAAGTTTATGGCTAAATAACTTTTGAAAAGAATTGTATGAAAATTCATCCTATAACGACAATCAGCACTCTTTCATTAAAATCTTTGACCAGACTACTAATATTATCCTTATGATATTAAATCATATGATCTCCCCTAAAAATAATAAAACTCACCCATAGGATATTTAATATGGTCATAATAATCAGGCACTTCATTTGGATCAACAGGAACTTGGAAAGGCCAGGCTGCAGCATGATTTTTTACCTGTTAACGCAGAGATCATTGCAAATTTAGTTACAAAATTCAAATCAATATCCTATGCACCTTTCCACTCAGTTCACCACTCTGACTCATGCAAAACCTCATCCATATGCCATGCTCTCTCCATACATTCATAGCTTCCTTTATGATAACATCCTTTATGTGAGCATTCCATTACACTTACAAGCACACCTCACCTGTGATCTGCATCAGTATCTCTTCTTACATACCTCACACAAATACACACACTCTCCTAATGTCCACACCACATCAGAACTTACATATTTTAAATTACCAATGCTAGTCTTGCCTCATGGCAAAATCTCACCCTAAATATTCCTTGGTACACAATATTGGAAATTCCTCTGATTCCTCATCTCTCATATTAACCTTAACAAATGCATAAACTTTTCAAAAAATTCATTACACATACTCAAACAACCATTCAATAACAACAGGGGTATTTTTACAAAAGCACTTAATACACAACATTTTTCATACATTGGCACATTTCATGGCGTACAAAGTGCTTTCCTTTCACTGCTTTTCTTAAAACTATAGACCTTTGCATGCCATTTAATGCTCCCTTGTATTTAAATCTCCATTCCACCAAACATCTGTACTTCTCTAACCTCTATGTGTTCTGTCCATCTGTTTATAGTTTTAACTTAAGACCCCTTCTCCACATTTTCAAGACACATCAAGTTTCTTAGATGCAAGCAATTATTATTCTGTACTTTCACTGCCTGTTAAAATGAAAACTCTGTCAATGGAACATGACTATGATTTATATAAAAAATCAGTCGTCTCTCCAATTTAACCTTAAACTCAGAAAAAATTCAATTACAAAAATACTTACTACTTCTATTTTTTCTCTTATGTTCATATTTCATATACAATTCTTCCGAATCAACTCTTACTAGATTCTTCTGCTTTTTCTATGCCAACAAGTGCTGCATATGAGCATTTTTGCAATATTTTGTGGTTACAATAGGCACAATCAAAACCTTATAATTCTACCTTGCTCATTCCTCACTGCACCACTCCCCTTGTAACTATACTATCAATCAAACTGCTTCATATACAGTAATTTCATTTACTCATAACAGCTTTTCTTTTATACTCTGGTACTATTTATTGTAACCAGTGTGAAAAAGCACATTACCTTTCTTTTATTTCTTTTTACACACTGCAAGAAAGCACACTGGCACCTCATTACCTTCCTTCAACATCCTTACATGATCCACTACCTTAACAGCCTTACAGTAATTCACTTCATCACCCTCCACATATCGAATTAGGACATTCCTGCACACCCACATCACCTCCATCCTACCTCTGTCACAGCCACTGTTGCTATTTTTGCTTGTCATTTCTCTGGCATTCACTAAATTCAGAAATTCCCTCAGTTCTCACAATCTAAACTGTGATCCTTTATTTTCAAATCAGTTTCTTTTAGTATTTATTTTGGATATCTTATTTCCTTTTCCAAGCTTCATTTTGAATCATCCTTTTAGTTTCTATGAACAAATATATAAAAAATTTTCCCCTTTCTGAATAATCAGTGATTTTTTTATTATAAATGACTGCACTTTTCAGCTTTCTTCCTTCTTGTTTTTAGTATCTTTTTTAACTCTCACATTTCATAAGCTTGTATTCTTTACTTCACTCTTTACTGGTCCACAATGCCTCCTCATTCCACTTAATTACTGTTTCTCCAATCCTTTCCAACTTTTTTTAACATACTCCACCATGAATCTATTTTCCACTGTACTCTATACATCTCTGCAATTATTCAGTGTTGATTCCTTTTCTGTATTTTCCAACATTTTAATCTCCTTAACAGCTACATTACCCTGTTTTTCCCTGTAATTCATTTCTACAGTACATGTCAAAAATTTCAAGTTCTTATACAATCCTGGCCAACTTACTATTCCATACTCTATTTCACTTGCATATGTAATATCTTCAGTCAAAAATTAATCTTACTTTTTTCTTATTCTATCTTGTATTTAATTTTTGTCCTCACTGCCATGACAGAAGGAATGTTATGGAAATAAGTAAGTCATTTTGGTGATGATAGATAGATGAAGTATTCTGACAGTAATTACACACTAAATGAAGGTTCTCTTGTTCAAAAGTGGTGGACAGTTTTAATGCAATGTCTGTCTAAAGGGTAAAAATTCTAAGATGTGATGAGTATCTGAGAGAGATATTTATTAAGGACAAAATGGAAAAGAAGTCATGAGAAAAATGACATAAAAAAGTGGGGATGCTCTGAGAGCTTTGGAAAATCAAAAAGTCTTATATTTAAAGGCAAAATGCCTGAATGGAGTATGTTCCAACAATTCTGTACAGATGCCAAACCTATGTTTTCAGGGTACAGATGGGTAAAAATGAAAGCATTAAGGATGAAAAACTTGTATAGTAAAGTAAGAATTTTGAGAAACTATATCATAAACAATGAAGGCAAAGGCAAGTAAGGTAGGGAAGCCATCATCAAATTGCAAGAATGACAGACAATTACAGGGAATGGCCATGTATGAAGCATAACAGGCTGACTGCTAAAAAGATGAAAAGACTCATTGAGTGATATAGTGAGGGATAGATGGATTTCAGATGGTGCTAACAAATTAGTGCAATTCAGATATCTTGGATGTATGGCTGGAGAAGAATATATGAGGATGATTCTAACTATATTACTGTGATGAGTGTTCTATGAATAGATACAAAGTGCTTTTGAGTGGAAACTCTTACTCTATATCATGTTGCATGCAAGTTCAAGTATAAATGCTTGATGAATAGAATTGACCCAAATAAAGTGTATGAAACAGAATTTAAATAGAGAGGAATCAATTTTTAAGGGACAGAGGTACCCAGGAGAGATGATCGATAAAATTAGTAATTGAAGAGCTAGGCTGTAAGTCAAGCAGTAAAAAGAAAATTTTTTGAGATGTTCTGAAAGCTCTGGTGAAGAAGATAAGCGTAGTGTTCTGAATAAGCTTGAATGACGGAGTCTTTGTCCCACCTACAGGGTATGGATGCAAAACCTTACCCTCTTTTTCTCTAGGCCAAGAAAGGTAAAAGATAACAGCATCAGCACTTTGGTTGAAAGTGGAATAGAGGAGAATGAAGAAACAAGAAAGATATGTAGATAACAAGATATACTAAATCCTTTGGAGATAGCACACCCATACCCACTTTATGAAGTATCTATCAGCAAAATTCTACTTATACAAAGAGAAAGAAAAGATTCTCAGCTCAATTTGCAAATATAAAATTTAGTTTCAAATATCCCAGTGAAATTTTCAAAGATCATGTTTAAAACTGGATTATAACCCTCCTACAATGAGAAAGAAGCTTCCATTACCAAATAGTTGTGACCGTGACATGAAAAAACATAGAATCTATCAGTCTTGATATAAAACTGGATGCATTAATGTGATATGATAGATAAAGTCCTAACAATATTAGAAAAGTGCTTTTTATACATAAACCAATGTAATGTATAATAATTATATAAATGTTTACAATGCATTTTGTGTTTCTCATTATGTAAAACTTAGCATCAAATTGGTTTTCAAGAACACTTATTACATTTCAGAAAAGATTTTCTCTCCTACAGCAATATATCTCCCATTTGATAATCAAAGTCAATGGAGAAATGGGTATCACTTTATGAAATCCAGATTTCTGGATGGTTTATCGAGAAAGTAGGCTCTGATGACTCAATGGATGTATGCATGGCAAATGAAAGTCTGATGAAGATCTATATAAGTATGGCTGAAGTTAAAATAGCACGAGTAGACAGAAAAAGTGATGGAGAGATGCAGTGAGTTAATTGTTTTGGGCTTGAAGTATTTCAGATGAGGATGACAAAGGAATGATTAATCACTACAAAGGAGGAATTTTATATGTGGTTGTCAAAAAGATGGCATAATTATTTTCTCCAGCATCTCCACTTGACATTTGGACAATTCCTCCTTGCAGTGAGTTAACTGTTTTGGGCTTGAAGTATTTCAGATGAGGATGACAAAGGAATGATTAATCATTACAAAGGAAGAATTTTATGTGTGACTGACAAAAAGATAGCATAATTATTTTCTTCAGCATCTCCACTTGACATTTGGACAATTCATCCTTAATCCTCCATCTTTCTGAAACATTGTATGTAGTCTCCCTTGTCATAATGCATATGTATACAATCTTTAATATTTAAAACTAACATTGCAAAGAAGTGTTTTGAGCATGCTATGTAGGTACTCAGGATCCTGTTGTTCATGGTTGGGGGACCGTGATGGAGTTGAGGGACCTTTCCATCCTGCTTCTCGAATCCCAGGAATAGCCTCAATAGGTATTTCTCGCACTCCATCTCTAAAGCAAGTCAATCCTGGATGCACCTTACGGATTTCACTTTGCTTCCTCTCTATCAACTTCTTGATAATCTACAAAAAACACATTAAACAAGATATAAAATACCTTTACAATTACACACAATACAGTAGATACTAATAACCCAAGCATATCCTTTATAATCTAATCTCACACAAAACATATGTAATCTATTTTCTGCTGTTTCCATTTCCTTCATTTTCTACACACATATTCATATGAAAATAATCTAGCACTTGCATCTCTGTCCCATTACAGGACTAAATGTTCAACCTGTAAGTGTATTCCAAAGTATCTTTGTCACAAGGCTACAATAACTTACCTTTAAAAGAGTATACTAAGACTCAACCAATCACTTAACTTCATTTAGCAACCCCACTCAACCCAGCTTTTTAATCTGATCCACTCCTGGAAGTGATATGCTTTGAAGATAATATGGAGTGTGATGAAGGTTGACTAAACAAGTAATACCAGGGTGAGAGAAAGGTGTGGTAATAAGAAGAGTGTGACAGAGGAAGTTGAAGGGGCCGTGCTGAAATGGTTAGGACTTATGGAGGGAATGATTGAGGGAAGGTTGATAAAGAGGATATATGTGTCAGATGTGGAAGAGACAAGGAAAAAAGGAGACTAGACTGGAGATGAAAGGATGGAATGAACAAGATTCTGATTGTCCTAAGCCATAAAAATTAGGAAGGTGACAAGTGTGCATGGGACAAAGTGAAATGGAGCAATGTGGAATAGAGGGGTCAGAAAGCTGTCAATAGACTGAACCAGGGCATTAGGAAGAAGTCAGGAGAAATCATGGAAGTTTTGTGGGGCCTGGTTGTGGATAGAGGGCTGTGGTTTCAGTGTATTTCACATGACAGATAAAGAATGGATGTCAATGAATGTGGCCTTTTTTTCTGTCTATTCCTAAAATTATTTGCTAACATGGGAAATGGTGAACAAGTGAGAAACAAAAAAAGAGTGATTCTTCATTGCAAAAACCTGATTCACACATCCTCAACCAATCCTGAAAACACTGTTACTCCCTAATCTACTCATAAATATAACAGACCGTTACACAGCTACAAAGGGAGAATTCACTGTGGAAATCTATGGTGAAAGGAGAGGTCAGAAAAATTCAACCGGACATGAATACAGAAAGTGACAAGAAATGCTGATCTAGGTATGGAAGGAGAAGGAGAAAGGGGAGACAAGGAAACTTCTTACAAACATGAGGGTGCAGACAGGAACACTGACTCATGTATGGGAGGAGATGGGGGATGAAGAAAGCGGAAGCCAGGAAACTCTCTCAAGCCTGGCAACAAACATGGAGAGGGTGAGATACAACACAGTAAATGAACAACAAATCCAGAGGATGGATAAATTCTGTGGATACTAAAAGAAGGAAAACTGCATGTATGGCAAAACTGGCTTACCGTATTGAGGATATGTAAAATTAAGCACCATAGAAAATGTGTGAACTGGCTGAAAAAAGGTAAATGCCATTAAGGGGAAAGATGTGTGTAGATATCAAGTATCAGTGCCTAATACATCCTCTGGACTTTAGAGAGGCAGCTTGTACACCATGCTTATATATATGTATGCACACTACTCATATATGCATTCATGTACATTTATTGCTTTACATAACTAATCACCTTACATCCATGCTTAACCATTGCAGTGAATGATCATACACATTGTAAGACTGCTGGCTAGATTTCAAAGTTACATTGTACCGTGGCAATGTGCTGCCCCCACAACCACCATGCACATGCGTGGCGTGGGTGTCAGTGCCAGCTGAGATGTGACGAGCACCGGATGCCACCCAATGCTGTCACATTAGTCTATCTGTCTGTTGTAAATAAACAGGAGTGTCAAGAACCTACAGTTTCATTCATCACCCTTTGGTTCCATCACATCCACTCTCAACCACACTATTCATTACTACACTTCTCTCTTACCCTTTTATTACATACTTAATCAAACCACATCACATTATATATTGTCTACAAACATTCACTTTCAATACCTCTATCCTATCCTCTTGCAGACATCCTCATCTATAGCCCATGCCACACATTCATATAAAATTGTTGGGACTACCATAACTTCAAACATATCCATTTTTGCTCTTCCAGATAATCACCTCCTTTCACATATTCTTCAATGTTCCCAAAACCAATGCCTACTCACCTACCATTTAATATTTCAACTTCCAGGGTTCCATTTACCACCACGTCCACAAACAGATATCTAAAACACCCACTTCATCCAATTTTTCCCCGGTCAAACTAACCCCAACTAACCAGTCCTTCTACCTTGCTTAACTTAAAAACCTTGCTATTACTCAAATTTACCCGCAATTCCTCCTTTCACACACTCTTCCAGCCTCAATCACTAACTTCTGTAATTTCTCACCTGAATCTGCCAGCAGTGCAAGCATCAGCAAACAACTGACTCACTTCCCAGGCCCCCTCATTCCTTACAGACTGCATACTTACCCATCTCTCCAAGATTCTTACATCTATCTCCATCACCACCCCATCCATAAACAAATCAAACAGCCATGATGACATCACACACCCCTGCCGTAGGACATCTTTCACTTGAAACCACTCACTCTCATCTCTTCCTACTCATATAATGCCTTACACCCTTAATATAAACTTCTCACTGCTGCTACCCCAGCTTTCCTCCAAATCCCAAGACCTTCCACAAGGTATTTCTATTAATCCCATCATATGCCTTCACCAGGTCCATACATGCCATATACAAATACTTCTGTTTCTATAAATATTTCTCACCTGTATTCTTTACAGCAAACACCTGATCTACACATTGTCTACCACTTCTGAATTCACACTATTATTTCCCAGTCTAATGCTCTGTACATGCCTGCACCCTCTCAGTCATCACTTTCCCATACAACTTACCAGGCACACTCAACAAACTTACACTTCTGTAGTTTGAACACTCACCTTTATCCCCCTTGCCTTTGTACAGTGACACTACACATACATTTCACCAATCCTCATGCACCTCACCATGATCCATACATACAGTGAAAAGCCTAACTAGCCAATCAATAACACAGTAACCCCCTTTCTTAAGAAATTCAACAACTGTACCACCCCACAAGGCTTTCACAACCTCTTCTCTCTTCAACAAACCACTCTGCTTGATTCTCTCACTTCACATACCACTTTGAACTAAATACTCTACATCTGTTACTCTATCATCAAACACAGTTAACAGTGACTCAAAATACTCACTCTATCTCCTCCTCATTATTATACCCTAACATCAAATACATTTAACTGTCCCTCAAAATACTCATTCATCTCTCCCTTACATCACTACCAGTAACAGCTTCTCTATATGCCCATTCACTGCTGTTCCCACTTGTTCTCTTGTTTTTTGTACCATGTTAAGCTCCTTTAAAAATTTTTCTTATTCTCCCTAAAGTTTACTGATATTCACCCACCCTAACTTTCATCTGCCCTCTTCTTCAACCCCTGCACCTTTATCTTGACCTCCTGCTGCTTTCTCTTATACATCTCCCAATCATTTGCAGCCCTTACCTGTAAGTGCCCACCATATACCTCTCTTTTTTCTTTCACAAGCAATTTTACTTCATCATCCCAACACTCTCTAGCTTCTCATGTCTTTCCCAATAATTATGACCTAGCTCATTTCAAAAGACAAGTCTTTCACTTTCTCAAAAATTCATAAATACTTTCCCTGTCTTTTCTTCCCATTTCTTAATTCTCTCTATTTTTTC
>JAYMFT010366040.1:0-19068 GCA_038088735.1 Panulirus argus
ATATATAGCGTTAATGGGATGGTCTTGATTAGGGCCTTAGCTGCCCGTGCCGTCTCAGCTAACATAGAAAAAAAATCCAGGCATTTCGACCAGTGGCTATGACGTTGACGGCCTTTTTAATCCTGGCATTTCGACCTGTGGCTATGACGTTGACGGCCTTTTTAATCCTGGCATTTCGACCAGTGGCTATGACGTTGACGGCCTTTATGACCCTGGCATTTCGATCGTTGACGTTGTTAATGACCCTAACATTTCAACCAGTAGTTATGACTTGACGCTGATGGCATTAATGACCCTGGCAGTCAGTACGCTTGAAGCTTTAATAACCAGCCAGCCGACCTGGCCTTACGTTAAATTATGGCGAACTTTGAGCTTTGAAGGGGAACTAACTTTCGGAGGGTTGATGTCGACTGGAAGACGCTGGGATTCGAGTAAAACTTTTTTGGAGGGTGAACGTTGGAGGATTAGGGACTTACAGAGGACTGGCTTTTAAGGGCCACCGGTTGTGGAGGAGTGATCTTGTAAGACACATGATTTTTTAGGGAACCTGGGCGGATGGTTCATATAATGACTTATGCTCTGTCCCGAAAAGATGTCATGTTTCTGAGTCTGAAAATTACATTTCTTTCTTTATTTCCTCAAAATCGGTCACGGAGGCAGCTTCCCTCCAAACTGCCGGAGCTGAAAAATATACCGCAGTTCAGTTGCATTTACGCGCCTCTCCAAAACTCTTTGAAGTTTTTCCTTGCCCAGTTGCTCTCTTTCCAAATTTCCTGCCCACGTATCAGCCCAAGAGTCATTATCCTTTACTTACTCCGTTGTCACTGTTTGCCGCGAGCTCCAGACTATAGGCATTTGACTGACACCATTTATATTGCAGTTACTATCAACACCGAATTCCATATTGTGGTTGTTGATTATCCCTTGTCTCTATATTCGTTTTCTTTTTACGGTAAGACTCTATTTGACGTCCGACGCTCCAGTCACGGATCAAGGTCTCTCTTTGGCCACTTCATATGCCCTGGTTCAGCCCAGTGACAGCATGTCACTTCCCTTGTACCACATCGCTCCACTCTCTTACTCTGGACGCTTTATGACAGCCAGGTGGGTGCAACATCGGGCATCACCGTATTGAAGGTGTTGCTCATTCCAGAACTTCCCTCTTCCCACCACTCCTTCCCTGCTTACCTCTCCTCTAACACCTTTCTTCCCTATGTTAACTAGGTCGAGTTGGGTTGGTTACCTCCATAGAAGCTGAGAGTGATGCGAGATTGCTAAAGAGGACTTGTACTCTGACTTTTCTTGTGAAGCTGACGTTCGCTTCAACTCAAACTTCAAACGTAATCGAGTTTCATTTTGGACAAAAAAAAAAAGCCTTGAATATTGGGAAGAATATTCTCTCTCTCTCTCTCTCTCTCTCTCTCTCTCTCTTTCTCTCTCTCTCTCCTCTGTTTTCGAACCAAAGATTTACTTAAACGATGTGTGAAACACAGCAAATTATATCTGTATCTCAGAAGCAGGGTGTCAGATTGGCAGTTAAAAGTACCCCGGGGTGGTGATGTGGTCACCCCTCGAGCACGACGGTACGACCCTTGGATAACGTAGCCTGACCTTTGACCTGACCTCCCGGAATGGGGTCAGTTTCGAGGATCAGGCCACGATATCCAAGGGTCGTACCATTGTGGCCAAGGGTCATACCGTCGTACTGAAGGGTCTCGTTGTCGTACCTAGGGATCGTACCGCCGTGCCCAAGGACCATACCATCAAGCCCGAAAGTCGTGCCTTCGGGCACAAAGGCCTCGCCCGTCGTGCTCAAGGCATTAAGGCGATCACTAACGACTTGGGAAAAAACTTCCACATTCCAGCCATCAAGAACGACAGCTGTAGAGGAACGTGTCGCCATCCGGGAAATTCTTTGAAACGTTTCGTAATCCTGTTACATCAGCTACAGCCGTACACTGAACACACGATGGACACCCAAAATGGCTCTAGGTAAAGCCGCGTGAGGAAGGGATACTTCATAGATAACGCTGTAAGATTCAGAGAAATAGTAACTGAAAGGAATCGTAATATATCGGTGTGTAATAAATTCTAGACCGACGCGGGTCGTTATGTGTGACTCAGAACGGCGCGACAGCTGAATAGTCAGTCCTGATTTTTTTTTTCTCCATTTTTTTCTATAGATAATGTGCGGAATCCTGTTAGTTCCAGCGAGACGGGACAGCTTGAGCCCGTGGTACTGTTCCAGGCTTTTAGTAAACTCGATTCGGCGGGAAACTGCAGCGCGACTCGTGTATAGGAAGTACAGGTTGCAGGAGGCTGCGCTTGGAGGCGTCACAGGAGCTCACGCTGACAAGTCGATGTCCGCTTAACGCGTAAGAAAAAAATCCGAACACCGACAGTGCAGTCGGGAAGATCGCTCGCTGGTGTACAGAAGAACTACGGGTCGTGTGTGCCGGCCGAAGCGTGGCCTTTCTAGAGCGTTGGTGCGGCCCTCCGACAACATAGATTCGCTTTCACGAAGAAAAAGAAAATAAAAAAAAATTCAGCCATTCAGTCGGTAACGTTCTGTTAGAGGGGGTGGGAGTTGATTGAGGGGTTGTAAGGGGTGGGGGGAATGGGCGTCACATCCCAGCCCTTGAACATGTTTCTGGCAGGAAATCGACTTTTGAGTTTCCCTCTCTTATAACATTATTGCTTTGTCTTGTATTTCTTTTATCTTTCATAAAATTCAAACTTTTCCCCCGAGATGTTAGCACTGTAACGGTGTCCTTTTTTTGTAGTTATTATTTTTGTCTTTCCTTATTATTTTTTTATGATTAACCCCAGGACTCCTTATTATTTATTTATGATTAACCCCAGGACCTCTTGATAAGAAAGAATCCCTATGGTGCCAAGGACTTCTTTTTTTTTCTAGAGCCGCCTGCATCCCAAGGCTGCGCTATTTCCAGTAGCAAGGAGATGTGGATTCCATTGAAACAAGAAGTTCCTTAAGGAGACTATATTCCCAGTGATACAGCCTTCCCAAAAGTTATTTTTCACTCGCATGTAACCTCAGGTAGGTGTGCTCCGGTAACACGATGTCTTTCCTTTCAAGCGAGATCATATATATATATATATATATATATATATATATATATATATATATATATATATATATATAACCGACTTTATTAGCGCTCTGTTACTATGCTGAATGTCCTTACCTTTACTACGCAACTGGACAAGACTAATAGAATATTAACGTGTTGTTGTTAGCACTGAATGAGGTAATCGGGACGTGTTTTTCGACCAATGTATCACCATTAGTGACATTTTTTCTTCCGCTAATCACATATAATGTCCATGTAGTTTCACTTTGTTATCGTTCTCGGATATTTTTTGTTCATACTTATATGTAATTCTCTGTAGCTCTAATTATCTTTAATGATTTATGATTGCCGCGTTTATCTATAAGTAATATGTATATTGATTGATGCAGGGTATTCAGCTGTGTATATTTTTTTGTGTGTATATTTGGTCACTGTTTGTGATGATTGTCTGTGTTGGGAGGAGAGGGTTTTACACTTGGTGTTACCCCGTGTCATAAACTTGAATACATACCATGTTTTGACCTTAGGTCTTCTCCCTCTTTTACCTGTTCGCCGTTTACAGCGATAACGAAGTACCAAGAGCAACGGACGAAGAAATGGCTTCATTCGGTCACATCGACTCTCTAATTGTCATGTATAATGGACGGAAACCCAAAGCCCCTTATATCCAACCATATCCCACAGACCTTTCTGTGGTTTCCCCCGACCGCTTCATATGCCCTGGTTCAGCTCAATGACAGCAAGTCGTCTACATCTCTCTAATTCACTCTGTCCTTTGCAAGCCTCACAGACTAATGCATTTCATTTCCCATACATACACTCGTATTTTATCCCCTTAGGGCTCATATGCGCATCCATATAACACCCTCAGAGCTACAGTACCATCAAACATACCCATGTTTACCTTCACCGAGAATGACCACCCATTTCACTCACTCCTTATTGTGCACAGGACCTTAGTCCCCTTACCCACCCTGTGGCTCACTTCAACTTCCACAGTTCTTTTCGCTGCTACAGTTAACTAAAGCACACTTCTTCGTCCAAGTTCTCTCCATTGAAACTCACACTCCAATTAACCTGTTTCTTTCCACTGCTAAACCTAATAACCTCCCTTTTATTCACTTTTCTTCTCTTTTCCAAACTCAAACACCAGCTTTTGCAGTTTCTCACTCAAATTTGCCACCTGCGCCCTGCCATCACCAAACAACATCTCACATTCTAGGCCCTCTCAACTCCGGACAGACTGCTGACCTGCTCCACTCTCCAAGACCCATACATTCACCTGTCTCACCATCCTTTCCATAAACAAATTAAACAGCAATGGTAACAATTCACAACCTTAATGCAGAACCACCCTCACCTTGAATCACTCTCTCTTCTCTCTTCCTACTACAACGCACACATTGCACTGCTTTCAGCAGCTTTTCCCTCAGAAAATATATTGGAAATACCATCGGCAGAGCTTCTCTATGACCCCAGTCATACACTTTTTCTAGATCCGTAAACGCCACATACAAATCCTACTGTTTCTCTTAGCACACATTCTTCATAATAACACATGATACACAAATCTTCTATCACTCCTGAAGCCATATTGTTCCTCTCCAGTCTGAAATTCTGTGAATGCCAAAACCCTCTCAGTCACCATTCTCCCACACAACTTACCAGGTACACTACACAAACGTATACCTTTGTACCTTGAACATTGACATGTGACCTCCCTTGTATTTATGTAGTGGCACTATACAGGTATTCTATCAATACCCAAGCATCTCACCATGAGCCATGTATACATTGAAAATCCTAACTAATCAATCAACAACACAGACATCTCCTTTCTTGAGAAATTTACTTGCAATCTCATCCACTCCGGCCACCTTGTCACATTACATCTAACGGAAGGCTTTCACCGCCTGCTTTCTCTTCACCTAACCACTTGCCATGACTCTGTCTCTTACCTCATGACCGAAACACCCTGTATAATAGCCACCCTATCGTCAGACACATTTAACAATCTATCAAGGTACTCAGTCCATCTCTTCTTCACCTCATCTCTGCCTGTTACCTCTTCCTTTTTTGTCCCCGCACCATTGTTCCCATATGTTCTCTTTTTCACACTTTACTTTCTTCCAAAGCATTTTGTTATTCTCCCTGAAGTTTGCTGATACCTCTTTAGCCCAACTCTCATTTGCTTCTTTTTTTAGCTCCTGCACCTTTTCTTGTACATTTACCAGTCTTTCTCACTCCCTCCTTGCAATAACTTCCATTCACCATTTTCTTTGTCTAGCAACTTGCTTCGTCATCCTACCACCAAAGCACCTTTCTCACACGTCCACCTGGCATACTACGTACTTCTCTCGCACGTGTCAGCACAGCTTGCCTAAAAACCTCACATTCCTCACCCACTCTCATAACTTTATATACTCATTTCCCATTCTGTACTCAGTCTCAACTGGTAACTCTTCACTTAAGCCTCTTTTACAAGCTCACTCACTTTCACCACCATCTTCCCACCAAATAATTTGCTCATTTACTAAAGTCTCTACAAACCTTTACCCTCGCATACACTAAGTAATGATCAGACTTCCCACCAGATACCCTTCTCTGCGTATTTACATTGAAGAATCTCTCTCTTACCCGCCTATCAGTTGCTACATAATCAGGTAATGTCTGTTTACTATATACCCTACTCATCCTTGTATACATATGTATGTTACTCTTTTTAAACCAGGTAGTCCCAGCAACCACTCTTTTTCAGTACACAACTCCATAAGCTGTTCTCCATTTTATTCATGCCACTAGGCCTATTATACCCTCAGCTGCCTACCGACCCCCGCATTTAAATCCCCCATCACCAATACCCGGTCCCTCGCATCAACGTTGCTGACACGCCCTCAGCTCCGCTTCGGTCTCTCTGTCGATGCGTCTGTCGAATTTTCTCATCTGTTCGCTTTTTCTTTCGTTATCTGTCGTAGCCCGTCAGCCTGTTATCCGTCCGTCGTCCGCGCATCGTCCGCCGGTCGTCCGGTCTTCATCATCATCCATCCGACATTCCATCATTTCGTTGTTGTCCGTAATACCTTGACATCCATAACTGTCCGTCGAATCGATTTGAAACTGGGCATTCATAATTGTCAGGATGGTCCCTCCTCCTCTTGCTCCTCTCCTCCTCCTCCTCCTCCTCCTCTCTCTCTCTCTCTCTCTCTCTCTCTCTCTCTCTCTCTCTCTCTCTCTCCCTCCCTCCTCCTCTTCCTCCTCACACTGAAAACAGTTGCCGGTTTGATAAAGAGGGAAAAAGATAATCATGGAGGAAGTTACACTTACGAGAGACGTAACAAATAAACAATGAGAGGAGTAGACAGACAGTGTAGTGGCGAGAGGCGCAGTAGTAGTAGAGGGGGAACGTCAGGACTCCGGAGTTGTGTTGACAGGTGCTGGAGTAGTGAGAGAGCTTCAGGTATCCAGAGTAGGGCGATGGCGGCCGAATAAATAAAAACGGGGATGTTACTGCGTGACCGACATAAAGAGAAGTTGGACGCGCCATCCATCGGGTCAGTGACAAAGAATTTGTTTGGGTCTTGTTCCAAAGGGGTTGGGAAGGCTGCTGAGGCGGAGAGAAGCGCAGTTTCTCAAGATGGAGATTATGGAAGTCGAGGAGAGGCCGGACATGACTTCCACAAAAGGATAAACCAGAGGGAGAAGGCAAGATAAGAAGGACTTCGTAAAAGAAAGCCACAATTTCATAAAGTATGTCTGGTGGGTCAAGATATATGATGATTCCAAGAAAGATTCTGGGGCGGTATAGATAGTCCAGAACCACTGGTATTGGAAGAGCCTGACTTAGGAGGGCTGTGGTTGAGAGTTAACCTGTTTGACTTCTTCGGTTCGGCCTTGATAATCTTAACTATTTGATATAAGAGTAAGAAAATCTCCAGCGAACTCTAGCTGCAAGGTTGGAGTTAAAAGAAGTGGCACTATCGCCATGTGCGGGCCGATGAACTGAGGCTTCTTGAAGAAAGGAAGAAAAGAATGTGAACTTAATGTTTTTTTCGTTATCCTAAGACCAATAATATATAAGGAAACCTTTCAGGTTATCTTGAGACCTCTGTGGAGAAGCGGTTACCATAACGCCTGTAGTATTTTAGAAAACATTCCAGGTTTTCTCAAGACCATTGACCATTAACCTGTTAAGAAACGCTCTAGGTTATCCTAAAACCATTGATATATAAGAAAACGTTGCAGTTGACGCTAGCACTGATGGAGAAGCGGAATCAACGTTCCTTTAGAAATACCACAGCTGGATAAGGAGGAGAATGTCCAGAAGATAAGAAGGAATAGAGTAGCATAGAAAGGAACTGCGACAACTGAGGCGAGAGAGTGTCAACGGATATTCGGGATATCTAGAGGGAAGAAGATAGAAAAGCTAGAGTTATTGAGATGTTGTGAATGAACAGAGGAAGGTGGTGTGCTTGGAGAATGGTTGGGACAAAACCTTATTTTTCATATTTGAGATAAAACTGTTCCACTTGCCGTGGTAGAACTTTTTTTCCCATTTCATAAGGTTAGCGATAACTGAAGCTGGGTATATATAGTCTTGTTGTTAGATGGGGGAGACGGATCACCAATTTTCCGGCGTGGGTTTTATCGCAGGAACTTTACCCAGGAAATGCGTAAAGTTGTGATAGAAAACGAAAATTTGAAGGGTCTTTCAGAAGGCTTGGGGTTAATCCTAAAGCGCAGCTCTTCATAGCTACCGGATGAATACCATCCTGACGAAGAATTTACGGCGGAGTCCTTGTGTTACAGTCCAGGTAAAACACTCTAGAAGTAGTATCTAGGATGAGCCATGATGACTGAGGTAGTGAGAGAGGAAGTGTGGACAATACCGACCCAGACGAAATCCATCTTTTTTTTTTTTCATGGTCCAGACACGGACAAAAGACCTCATCAAGGCTACTCCCTAAAGAGGATAGGAAAAAAAAGGAAAAAGATTAAAGTATAGAATTTTTGAAGGAGTAGAGAACCTGCATTTTTTCTTGTAAGAGGAACAGTTTATAGCTTTTAGGGAAAACAAATGCTTCATAATGAGAAAGGGACTTTGCGAAAGATTGTGAAGAGAGGAAGCAAAAATGAGGAGAAGAGGTAAATTGTGCGTACACCTGGGAAGATTATAAGACTATCCCGACAGCTGAGTTCCAGTGAGCGGTCCTTGAGTAGTAGTTGGTGAGGAGAATACGACTCAGTATGGACTCCCGTGGTGTAACGGTTAGCGTTCTTGACCGTGACGCGTTCACGGGCCGCCCAAGGTCGAGCGCAATAAGGTCCGAATCCTGTTTAAGGCAGTCGGTCCACAGTCAATCCACGTGTTCATCCATCCCTAGGGGTTGCTTAATGAAATGGGTACCTGGCTCAGGCTAGGGTAAATATATATAGCGTTCATGAAATGGCCTTGATTAGGGCCTCAGTCGCCCGTGCCGTCTCAGCCAGCAAAGAAAAATAATTCGCTGAAGCAAATGACGGAGAAGGGAAATGCCTCAGAGAAGGAAGAGGGAAGAATGTAGCTAAAGTTGAGGAACATAGGAATACGATGTGGTGATAAAATTTGCAGTTTGATAACAGATTCGGTCAAGTTACGCGTCCGGTGAATAAAGTCAGTACTGAATCATTGCTCAGAGAAGAACAACATTACATCCTCATAATTACGAGCAGACTTAAATTGATAGCGTTCATTTGCTGCAAACTAATTCAGAAGTAAGCACAGAAAGAATAAGAATTGTACATAGTAATTTAAACCATTATACTTGTTAGTCATTCTATACCCAGACAACAAATGGATGAGGAATATTCTGCACCCAGATAACATATGGATGAGGAATATTCTGTTCCCAGATAACATATGGATGAGGAATATTCTCTACTCAGATAACATATGGATGAGAAATATTCTGTACCCAGATAACTAATTTCGTACCCAGAAAACTTATGGATGAAAAATTTTCCATGGCCATACATATGATGAGGAATATTCAGTACCCAGATAACATATGGATAATGAATATTCCGTACCCAGACAACTTATAGGTGAGAAATATTTCATGCCCAGACAACAAATGGATAAGGAATACTTTGTGCTCATACAACATATAGATGAGGAATATTCCGGACCCATAGAGCATATGGATGAGGAATATTTCTTGCCCAAACAACATATGGATAAGGAATTTTTCATACCCAGATAACATAAGGATGAGGAATATTCTGTACCCAGAAAACATAAAGATAAGGATTATTCCGTACCCAGACATGTGGATGAGGAATATTCTGTACTTAGATGACATATGGATGAGGAATATTCTGTACCCAGACAATATACTGATGAGGAATATGTATCACAAGTCTACATTGGACGCCAGTTCATCACCGCTTTACTAAATAATCAACTCTTGTTGAATTATTTCAGCTTTCCAAGCGAAAGCTGCCGCAAGCATTAAGCTTAGGATTAATGCCGGAGCACAGAGGATGAGTGTTTAAACATGGAGCTAGAAAAAGAAAAAGAAATATTACATCACTGAATAATGTATTGATATTTCTAATTTAATCAAAGTAGAGCTCAAGAAGGTCACATAAAGCACGTGTCTGAAAAGAGAGCTCAGAGAATGCTCTTGAAACATACATCTGGAAAGAGAGGACAAAGAAGGTGCTTGAATCATTTGTCTGGAAAGAGAATTCTATGATATCCGGTGAAGTAAATGTCTGGAAAGAGCTCAGAGAGGGAGCCGGTGAAGCAAATGTCTGGAGAGAGCTCAGAGAGAGGGCTCTTGAAGCATGCATCTGGAGAGAAAGCTCAAAGAGAGCTCTTGAAGCACATGTGTGGGAAAAGACTTGATAGGCTCCCTGTGGTATGATTAAAGCCCCTGCAACAGAAAGAGAGTATGGGATGTTTAACTTTAGTTAGCCATAGATATTTCTTTGTTATTATTAATATTTTAAGTGCTTTCTGTATTATATATATCGCTGTTGCATGATGGGCAGTGGTTATCTCGAGAGATGTGCTGTCATAAGACAGATCACAACTGTGGTTGATGGTCCTTGCGGAAGGGTCTTAGATCTTTTTAATCAGTGGTCCTTTTCGACGGGTTTGGAACCTTCTTTGTCGGTGGTCCTCCTGGAGGGGTCTTGGATAATTTCAATCCATGGTCTTTTCTGAAGGGTCTTGGATTTCTTTTTTTTTATCTATGGTTCTTGAAAGATCTTGGATCTTTTTAACCAGTGGTCCTTTCGGAAGGGTCTTGGGTCTTTTAGATCAGTGGTCCTTTTGAAAGGGTTTTGGATCTTTTTATTTTTTAAACCTTTAGTACTTTCGGAAGGGTCTTGGATCTTTATAATATCTCCCTAAAGCTAGATTGTGTGTGTGTGTGTGTTTCTGAGATAGTTAGTCACTGAAGACCCGACATTTTTATCCTGCATTGTCTCTTCGGTAGCCGGATGATATCGTGGCTCACCTTGTCTGCCAGATAACCGCCCAGCTCTTCTTGCGCGACCCACAGAGAGATTAATCCTGGAGGGGCGGAGTGGCCTTTGATATCAGCTACGAACTCATACCAAGCGCGATTCAGCTGGCAGAAAAAGATAGTACAACACCTCTGAATACAGACATCATAATATCCTCTAAACGTGTGTTATACGCTGGAGAATATGGCGGGAGAGAGCTGCGGTGCGTGTGTGTGTGTGTGTTTCCAGTTTGTCTTGACCTCAGATAGAACTTTGTACATCGTGATTGCATTTTTGAAGCTGCTGTTAGCATGGGTTAGGAGGAGCGCCCTGCGCGGAACAAAAACAGCCTTAGCCAAATATTACTTTGATTCACCAAAAGAGAGGCAACAAAAGAGCAAGTAATCCGGGACTGGAAAATTCAATATCAAGGGACATTTTCGAGAAAGGCGCTAGAAATCTTCCCCTCCTATATGACCACTTTGTAAATATACGAACAGAAGAAAAAAAAAACAAGATTTTTTTTTTTTTCCTCGAAGGCTCAGAATCGTCTAGTTCTGAGCCTGCCTTCCTCGGACGTGAAAAAAGTCATGAGAAATATGATTAATCTTAAGACTTGTCCATTCCATATGTTGTAGTAAAGGAACATTTGAATTCTGAGTTACTTTCCCAAGCACAACAGCTCACAGTCCTCCACATGAAGCTAAGATTCCCCATTAGAATCCCCCAAGACCAGTAACTATCGTTTATTCCCCTTAATCAATTAATGTATTTAGATATCCGCCATTACCAGCAAATTTTTTTAAATCCCTCGTCATTTCCGACTGTGTAAATCCATGAGCAGCATATCATTGAAGATCTCCCGTGCCTAGTGAGTGTTTAAATCCCCCATTTGGTAAGCAAGTGAGTGTTTAGTTCCCCTATGGTATTCAAGTGAGTGTTTACCTCCCCTGTGACCAACAGATGTTAAATCCTCCGTGGTCAGCAAAGTAGTGCTTAATTCCACCATGGCACGCAACAGGGTGTTTAAATCCCAAGGACTAGCAATTCAGTTGTTAAATCCTTTATGACCAGAAAATGGATGTTTAAATCCCCCTTTACCAGCATATTTGATTATTTTTACCATGATCGTTTAAATCCACCATGACCAATAAATGCATATATATGTTCCCTATGACCAACATATATTTAAATCTCCCATGACCAAAAAAATGTATTTAAATCCTCCATGACCAATAGAGAATGTGTTTAAATCCCAGTAGCCAATAAATGGTTGTCAAATTCCCCCATGACCGACAGGAGGAGATTACCTTACCCTCACAAGATATCTAGAGACTTCAACCATAAAGTTACCATGCAAATTAGCACTTATTTCAATTGCCATTATGGCAAGGCGTGCATACACAGGCTACGGTCACAGGGATTCTAACCATTGGGTTACAGTGCAGTGGCTCTGGCCATTTGGTTACATTGCAGTGACTGGCCATTTTTTTTTACTGAGCGGTAACTCTTACTATTTGGTTCACTGCAATGGCTCTGGCTATATAGACTCAGGATAGTGGTTCTAGCCATTTGGTTGCAGTGCAGTGGCTCTGGCCATTTGATTACTGTGCAGTTACTCTTACTATTTGGTTACAGTGTACTTACTCTGGCCATTTGGTTGCAGTGCAATGGCTCCCGCCATTTGGTTGCAGTGCAGTGGCTCTGGCCTTTAGAGGTTAACGTGATTATCGGCCTCTTGGAAGACAGTGTTTATAACGTTACATTTCTACTGCAGATTAGCGTGACATTTATGGCACCTTAAAGAACCGACCACAAGGCACTCTAGAGCCAACCATTAGGCACCTTAGAGCCGACCTCTACCCGTTAGATCATCCCTAGAACGATAACTTACAACCAAGAATAAACCTTCACCTTTATAAAAGACTCGGATTTTCCTTGAACCTCCACCAATATATAAGACTCAGACGTTCCTTCAGCTGTAGCTGGGTTTCCTGTATTAACATAGAGCTGATCCGTGACATGATAGTGCATGCCGGGCTTAAATTCAGCAACTGTAGGAAGAATACATTACCTTTATTACGTTACCCGAATTTCAGCATGCATTACTGAAATAACTCTTCTAAATATATCACCTTAGATTATGTGGATAACTGAAATATATTATCCTAGATACATCACCTTAAATTCAGTATTCATAGCTGAAATGTTTTGCCTTAAACTCAGGATGCGTAGCTGATATGCACTCCCTTCAATACATTGCCCTCTCAGCATGCATAGCTGTTGTATACTACCCTTAAATTACCGTGCACTCACCTATAAATACTTCGTCTTAGATTCAGTGAGGGTATTGGAGAATGAACTAAGAGTCGTCAAGGCAATGTATGGTGAGGAATATTGCTATGACGAAAGCAAGACATGCAGTAGTCACAGGAGACTCAGGTAAATTGGTACCGTGTTAAGTCACTTTATTCCATGTCTAATGTTTGGCGATCGATGTTCTCATGGAGGATGTGTGAACCAGATTAATGTAGGATGTATTCAATGACATATATACCAACAGAAGTAAAATATAATTTCTATACATGCATGAGGTATTTCATTTTCCACATGATTTGGTGGTAAGGGCCAACGCGGAGGAAGAGCTACGCAATAACTGACAGACAGGGAAATCAAAAGGACGTAGAATTAACGTATTAGGGGAAATCAATGTCAATAGGAGAGAAGGGAAGAGGAGAAGGTTGCATGTAGCAGGGGAAAGAAATTTATGTTTGTATGCACATTCAGGTGCTGAGGTCAAACTTCATGTTGGGAGGGAGACTGTGAGGTACAAACGACAGTAGAGATGTAGGCTTGATGGGGGAAACAGCGAGGCAGGATGGAGCAATGTCCAGAGGCTTTTGGTATCGATTGTAACAAGATGACGACCATTAGATTTTGCGACAACGACCTGTAAGATGGTGGCTAGGACCCGCACTACTGTATATCACTATGACGAAAAGCATAGATATACTTTGAAGAACAGCCATGATGACTGATGGGAGTGGTGCTGTGAGGAATATAGTGAGGGGTGTGGGCAGAGGGTAGAAACTTTGTGGACATAAGCAGAGAAGATGGAGACGGGGGGTGGCCGGGACGAGAAGCAAAGACCAGCGGAACTCGGGAGCAGTGGAAGACGGACGATGAAGGTGAACAGAGATGTGGTCGAGAGAGAGAGAAGGATGTGAAAGGTTGGAAGATGGATAGAAAAGACATGAAACAGAATTTGTGTCAGGGCAGAAAAAAAAATATATATATGAACAGCCAACCCCTCGCTGTCGATGGAAAAATGAGGCCAAAGAAGATTAGAGGAGGATTGGTGATTCCGTTGTGGAAGTAGATGATTATCCGGATCAGTGGTTCGGTTCTTTGCAAGCGCGGAGCATAATAAATTTGCAGTTTCCTGGACTGTACCACAACGGATGACGAATACCTTCGCTTCAAGGCCACCTGCCACTGGCGTTATTTGCGCATTATTTTCGATACAGTTGTACTGGTATTTCTCGAGTTATCTCACTGTTTTAGTATTCCTCTCCAAGTGTTTCTCCTCCAGTTATTAATTATTTTTATAGTCCTTCCTCAGCAAGTTGTCTAATTCTGATCTACTATCACAAATGGCCTTGAAAGGACCCAGTTGTCTGTCATTATTTGCATTCACTGCATTACCTGTACATTTTGTACTACGAAGGTAAATAAAATGTAGGTACGTTGGTGGGACTGGGAAATTTTTATTTGTATCTTAGGTGCTGTTAACCAGACAGCTGTGGTGTTAGAATGTGATGAGGCCGAGTTGTTGAGAATAGCAGTTAGTGTTTGGATCATTGCTTTGTAATGTGATGTGTGTGAGGTGATCACGGTTTGCTTCCTTCTGGTATGACGAAATGAACCACAGCGAATCTTAAGGTTACATGGGAATGCATAAGGAACAGAGGACTTAATGGTTTATGGTAAGGCTATTTTTTGGAGGATAGCACACGGGTGTACATAGGAAAAAGATAACAGAAGACATGATAGTCCATGATAAGATTATCCTATGGAGGAGGACATTACATAGAAGCACACGAGAAAGTCAGATAACAGAAGACGTGATGGTCCATGACGTAGGTAGATGCTGGAGGACAGTACATCATGAACAGATAACAGGAGGCCTGGTGGTCCATGACGAGATTATTTTCTGGAGGATCGTACATAGGGGTATGCGAGAGAGCCAAATAACAGACCTTACTCGTCCGTGACAAGGTTTTCTGCTGGGATACAATGCTTGGCAGGACACGAAAAAGCCAAATAACACAGATGGCTTGATGGTGCAAGACGAACTCATCTGCTAGAGGGCAGTAACTGGAATGATATGGAAAAACCAGATAACAAAAGACATAATAGTCTAAGACGTGGTTACTTGCTGGAGGACAGTACGTGAGATAGCCAGTGAATAGAAGACCTGAAGGAGAACAGTAATAGTAATAGTATCCTATATTCCCAAGCTATACAGATGGAGACAGGACAGTAAAGCTCAAGGACTGTTGAATAAATTAGAGTGAGACGTAATTAATATCACTGGAGTATTACTGAGGGTTATGAATCTGTCAGCTGTTGACAATATGAGCAGCGAGAGTCCATGAGCTAATGTGTTTAACCTGCAGAATCCACCCCTTGACAGCCGCACTGAAATGCCATAGTGACGTTGGCTTATGTTGGGCATTTTTGTTTTATAGGACGGAGACAAAGCAATAATCAGACAACCCCAGGGGGAAGGGAGACCGAAATGGTGTACAGTATGAGGTAAAGGTCAAAAGCATCTGACTGCTCTCCAGGGAAGGTCACGGATGTTACCTGGTTTATGGACAACCTTTGTGGCATCATTGACAATATCTCTTTGTCTGTCATTTCTACGGAGAGAAATGCAGGTGCCACAAATTGCCGTAGACATTATCTGAATTGTATGTATATATTCGTGTGTAAGAGAGACTAGGGAATGAACATCGTCTCTAGCCTGTCGCCAGAGTCACACCTTAGGAGAGCTGTCAAGAAGACCAACTGTCTGATGGTAAATACTGGAATTGCTCTTACTTTCATAGATTGGGAAATATTCAGCAGTCTGTTCATGTCCTACTGAAGGTCAAAACTAGAATGTGCTTCTCAAGTTTGGTCACCGCTCTAAAGATGCCCAAAAAGATTAATAGAGAAGGTCCAGAGAAGAGTACCAAAGATGGTAACGAACTTAATAGTGCTGAGTTTACAGAGAAGGCAAGAAGCATTAAATATACCCACCATGAAGGAGAAAAGAGTGAAGGACGACCTGATCACAACCTTTATTTTTTTAAGCCAGATTGATGACGTAGACAGTAAACAACCCTTCGAAAGATGCAGAAACAACAACCAAAGCCCATAACGTGAAATTCAGCAAGACAATTGTCAAAGAATAAAGACGTAAAGAAGTAGTTTAATATTATGAGAAAGGTGGATGTACTGAATAAACTGCTCAACGATATGGTGAATGCGGACAGTATACAGAATTATAAGAAGCTTTATAATAGTAAAGATTGTTTAAGAGATGGGGGGGCCCCCACAAGTGTAAAACTCCCCACGTGTCCAGTGAAAATAGGTTATTACATACAATTAACGCAGTAGATAGGGAGTGAAACACAGATATGTTCTCGGTTCTGGGAAACTGTTATAGTCAGAAAGGACAAGCAGTCCGTTGGATTTGCTTGGGATTACATGAGGCATTTGTGTCTCATGTGTTGCATCGTTGTCATATCTGAGTTGTACAGGACGAGACTGAGTTAGTGAGGTATACGATTATTTGTCTCTTGTTTGTAGTCAGTTATTATAATCATCACCAGTCGTGGTAGTAGTAGTGGTAGCAGTATCATTATTATCATTAATACTTCTGTGTTAGCAAGTGTGCTTCAGGGGATCGAGTACTAGTAATAAATAATGTGAAAGTGGGTGATGTGGCAGTTGAGGATACGACTGGGGGGCAGTGTGAATGTGTGAATGAAAATGGTGAACAACTTGCGAAGTTGTGTGTTAGAAAATGACTGGTGACTGGGAATTCCTGATTTAGAAATAAGGGACATATGTAAGTATACGTGGGTGAAAAGGGTAGATGGTAATTGGTGGTTGTTAGTTTATTTTTACAATAATTGTTAGGTGTGCAAAAGAGAAACTCTTGGATGTGAATGTGCACAAAAGACCAGCTGGTGGAATGTCTGATGGCTGTGTGGTGGAATCGAGGTTGAAAGCTTGTAAAATATTTAGGAAAAGAGGAAGCGATATGGGTGGGAAGAGAGAATTTAAAGTGGGTGAGCTCAGAAAATAAAGGCTTGTGTGAAGAGATACCAGGAGAGATTGAGTGGAAAATGGCGAAAGGTGAGGGTAAACGAAACTAGGTAAGTGGGTAAGGAAGAGAGAGGTGTACTGGTGGTATTTACAAGGAAGGAGTGCCAATTATTGGAAGATGTACGTGACAAAGCTGCTGGAAGGTGAAGAAGAATGTGCGGAAGCTGGAAAAGAGGGCAAATGAGAGATTGGGTGAGCGAGTATGAGCGAATTTCAAAGAGAATAAGAAAATATGTTAGAAGGAGATTATTAGCGTGAGGAGAAGAAGAGAACAAATGGGAGCAACAGTGAAGAGGGTGGATGGTGAGGGAAGTGGTAGGCTTTGCATAAGATGAAGTGCGGCAAAGCGGCTGGAGTGGATGGGATTGCAGTTGAGTTTCTTAAGAAACGGGGCGACTGTGTTTTTTGACTGGTTTGTGAATATTAGTGTTATTCGTGAATATTGATATATTCGTGTTTGGTTATGTAAATAGCATAACTTGACAACACAACATAGTGTGTAAAATGAAAAGTAAAACGTGTAGAAGTCAATGTTTCATCTTAGTGATGTTACGGGGGGCTGTAGGTACTATGTGTACCTCGCTGAATTGGGAATGGTGTTATTATTAGTAGTAGTATTATTGTTATTATTATTATTATTATTATTATTATTATTATTATTATTATTATTATTATTATTATTACTACTACTACTACTAATACTACTACTACTACTACTGTTATTATTATTATTATTATTATTATCATTATTATTATTATTAATATTATCATTATTATTATTATTATTATTATTATTATTATTATTACTATTATTGATGTGCTTATCCCTTTTCTAAATCAGACTGTGAGAGCGACGAGAAGCCCCTCCTAATGCCCAAGGCTTCAAGACAAGAGGACCAGGGAACGAACATGACTGCATTGGTTATTGGCGAGGACTTCCTATTCCTCCTCTGGTGAGCTGATGGCTGCGGGTAGGATTCGTAGACAATGTGTTTGATATTGTATACATCTTCCCCAAGTGCTCCTTATGCTCGAGTTCGAGAATTATCGGGTACGATGGTGCCACATTCCACACGCCTGTACTCTCAGTGAAGTCTGCTTGTACCCTAGTGAGCCAACGGGACACAGCAGAGAAGGGAAGGAGGAGGAGGAGGAGAGGTGAGCAACAAAGGATTAACTAACATGTAGGATGATAGGGAAGTGAGAGGCCTCAGTTTGTGTGTGTGTGTGTGTGTGTGTGTGTGTGTGTGTGTGTGTGTGAGTGTGTGTTGAGTCTAGGGTGTTTAGCTCACCTCTAAGGGTCTGCTGCGTGTGTGTGTTTAGGTACGAGACGGAAGGCTCGAGCAGGAAGAACATTATTCTCGACTATCTTATGGCAGTTCCTCCCCCGTCGCCTCTCGATCCATTAAGGCGAACTGGACGTCAGTATCAACCTTGTGAGTACGTATTTCCCCCATGGATATGGGTGCTTTCTCCTGTAGAGACGTACATCTCCCTCATACATATATTCGCACATCTCCCCATGGACCTGGCCCAGGTAGTTGAGTATTTCTAACTCATGTAAGCGTACTTCCAACTTACTTCTGGGTATCTTCTGCTGCTTATATATTATATTTCTGTTTAAACGTTTGTTCCTCATGTCTAGAATGTTTCTTCTTTCACAAGGATGGACACATCTCTCCCCCGTATGTCCGAATTTTTCCCAAGGCACAGTCATTTCTTCTCCAGGTCAACAATCATGCCTCCATGCGTATTCACGTTCCTTTCTGTCTTGCATTATATAATTATTGCCCTAAGAATGTGCGCATGTCCTCCTGAAATGCGCATAAGTATTTCTTATAGGTACATATCACCAGTACAGTTGAGTAGACATTCATCCGAAAGGCTCATTAACAAGAACAGGGTGTAATGCAAAGAGCAAACGAGGGTGGCAGCCAAGCTCTGTAGCTAATTCGGTCATTACGGCCGAACGTTCACAGCATTTTGAGTCTAATTAAGAAAGTTCTTCGGACCAGGAATTCTAATGTGCTGTGTTTGCCTTTGTTCGTGGCAATAATCTTTTTTTTTTTTTCTTTTTCTTATTTGATGAAGGGGGGGGGGGGGG
>JAYMFT010366051.1:0-38065 GCA_038088735.1 Panulirus argus
TTAAAAGTTTACGATGAAACTTCAAGAGATGAGGACAAACTTTTTTACTGGCATTCGACACATTTCTTGATTTTATTTTATTTTTTTATTTATTTTTTTTTTTTTTTTTTTTTTTTTTTTTTTTTTTTTTAAGGACTACGTTTGGGGAACATCATTCTGTATTCTCATTTCACTCTTCTTGAGAATTTATAGATATCATCAGAGACTACTAAGGGAACATTTGCTGTGTTAAAGCAGGATGCTTTAAATCTCATTCTACATGGAACATATCCTCTCAGAAAACTTAAATGTTTTCAGGATATGCTGTCATCATTGATCATGGGTGGCATTATGAGGGAGTGTATTACAAATGAAATATGGAGATGGTATAGCAGTTGGAGACAAAAGTGTGTTGGTGTAAGATTCCTTGATGGAGATTTGTGTAAGATTCCTTGGTGGAGATTCGTTTACGATGTTCATGTAAGATTTTGGGATACTCCTGTTAGTCAGTTTACTTTTTTGCAGATTTGTGTACAGTGGTCGTTTAGATATCCGAAGATCACGTGCTGAAATTAGTGCTATTTATGCAGCAGCAAGCAGGATTCGGGTACCACTGCTAATGAGCCTGATGGAACAGCATTTTCCATATCTTTCGTCTCCACCTCATTCTAAGTCTAGGTTGGAATTTCTTTTTTCTCTTTGCCATCATTCCAAATTAATGCATACAAGGACTAATTTATCTTGAGTATCATATCTCATCTTGCATGTTCATGCATAAGATTTCCATACTTAAAATTGAGCTGCAGAGTTACATGATTGACTTTTCAAGATAAGAGACAGTATCTCACTGAATAGGAAGTCAAAGTGCCTAGCAGATTGATCCCATCCTCAAATGACTAGCTATTTGGCATTCATCAATCATAAGCAAAATTAGCTTGAATCCAACAGTCCAGACTCTTACTTCCTTGCCTGAATAGAATTTAAACATATTCATACAGGACAGAAAGAAGGCTCATGTTTCAGAACTCATTTCTTAAAAAGAAAGGTCTTTGGATAGGATTAGAAAAAAAAATTTGAAAGTAATGATTAATAAAGGTATCTAATTAAGATAAGCATAGGCATATAGAGATAGTATTTGTATGTAGAACAACAGATAAGAGGAAAACATTGTAACAGGAGTGTGAGATCTTGGTTATTAGAGAAGGGTCTTCAGGACGTCTTCCTATATATCCTACTGTTACTTGAGTATGAGATTACATAACTCGCTAATATTGATTTTGAATTAAAGTTTTATTACTTTCACTACCATTTAAAAGGCATATTTTATATAGTTACTATTTAGGCAGAGCACTGCTGGTTTTATATGATTCATTAGATTAATCATTTTGTAGACCAAATTTTCAGTGACATGAGAAATGGCAGTTGCACTACTTTGAAGAAACCCCTCCTCATTTTTCCTTTTAATGGTGTGTTTAAAGCGAATGCAACATATTTGAGCTTTAGAACTCTGATGTATCTCAATCATTCCATCCTTCTTCTTCATATACTATGGAAATATCCAAAACTCCTTTACCCACATATTTCTGTCAAGACAGATCTGATTTTCTGACTTTTTCGTTTCCAAAACATAACCAACATATGTTTCATTTCATTCTCATTTAATTTTTTATTCATGCACTTGCAATTTCTTCTACTGTTTTTAATTCTCTTGCTAATTTTGCCATTATTGCTATACTATCTACATGTAACATCATTAATTTTTAGATCTTCTTAGTATTCTTTAACTCAGCTTCAGTAGTTAACTACATCTTTATATAACTTCCTTAGATGAAAATTGCTGGTGAATTTTATTTCCATTAATTGTAGATGTTCAAGATGTTGTTAGTTCATTGTGCCTGATACATTATTTTAAAGTTATATAACTTTCACAGACTACAGATACGTCGAGATAAACTGGTGCAGCAAATCAAGCAGCATCCAGGAAAGGGCAACACCAAGGCTTCAGGTTTTAGGGTAGTATCTTTTCTTGACAAACTCCTTGGAGAAGTTGCAAGAGTTAGTACAAAAGATGCAGCTGAAGGTAAGGCTTTTGATAGATTATCTTTTTAGCTGTAATATCATTTCATCTGTGTACCACTGTGTTGTCATTCATTTTAGCTGTAATATCATTTCATCAGTGTACCACTGTGTTTTCATTGTAGTTATCTAATTTTTTTATTGATGGTGTAGTTGTTACTGGACTCTGCCAGCTTATTGTTACACTGTGAGTGAAATGTGACCTTTGTGTAGAGTGTTTCATCATCAGAGAACAGAAAGGAGTACAGTATCATTGAGGAATATGTCATTAAAGAAGTCCAATTTTTCTTACTTCTGATTGAGGTGCAGCCCCAAAGCAGCAGGAGCCCCACAAAAAGGTTCCTGCAGTTATATATGATGATATATACATTTTTTTTTTTTCATACATATTCGCCTATACATGTAGATTGATAAATTATAATGTAATGTGTAATGTTCTTGAAAGAAGTGTTGGTAGAAGTGTATGATTCCAGAAAAGTACATAAGTCAGATTATTTCCATGCAGTGCATGCACTTGTAATACAATTACAGTTATTGTCAAAATTATTTTAAATGCTTATATGAGCTGTTCCTTTATATTACGAGGAAGGAGGGACCAAATTTAAGAGGGTAAAAAGAATTGTAATCAAAAAATGAAGGTAGTGTTAATACATTATAGAAAGGGGAGTTGGAACATAAAAGTTTTATAATTAGGGGATAGAAATGGTGCGAAAGTGCCATTGGTAAGGATGACAGAATCAGGGCTAAGATATTAAAGAAGGTATCGAAAGGCATGCATATTGTTGCAGGTTAAAGGAAAGTTGTTGAAGTATGGACAGTATCAAGAGAAATGTATTGGTGTTTGTTGAAAGACGTAGTGGATGGCACTGTAATGAAAGTGAGCAAAGCAAGTGTGTCCAAGGCAGAATTGTTAGTTGACTGCAAGTTATTGAAGTCAAAGAAAGAATTGTTTTTAGAGTGGTGGCCAATAAAAGTGAGGGAACTATGGTGGCTTATATGAGACAGGTTGGGAGAGGGGACTAAGATTGTGTGTGCATGAGGAAGCTTTTGGAAGGAGAGGTCACCGTCTGTTGGTGCAAAGATGAGTATGTGTGAAGATATATCAGTCCCAGCAGTGTAATGTGGACATGAGACTTCAGCCTTGAATGCAAAGGAAAGGAAGAGGGTGGATGTCTTTGAAATGAAAGTTTTGAGGACAAGATGTAGTGTATTATGGGTTGATTTTTTAAGGCATGACAACATAAGAGAGAGCTGTATTAGTAATTGCAGTCTGACTTTGCTGTGCTGGAACATTTTGGACATACTGAAAGGATGAACATAGAAACAACCAATGAAAGGATCTGTGTGTCCCTTGACATCGACCTCACCCATTACCTGACCTTGTGTGACACCTTCCCCTGCCAAGTGATTAAGTGACCCCCATTCACTTTTTCTAAACCTATAGGCAGTTTTACATATTTCTTAACCTTATTACATGTAATTTTGTTAAATGAGAATTAGCCCTCAGATACATTAAAATTAAATGAGAATTGGCCCTCAGATACATTAAAATAATGCACAGAACTAATCAAACTAGATTCGACAGTTCAGTATTTAACATAATTAATAGTGGCTTAGATATACAGGATTCATTATTGCACAAGTCCATCCCATGATTAAATTCTTATTGTAGGATTACTACCATATCAGTTAATAGTTTATATTTTGTAGATACCAGTATCCGTACAGTAGAGGAGGAAGATGAGGATGAGGGGCAAGATGGGTCGGTATATTTGCTCATGACAAACAGCCAGAAGATCGCACAAGCTAATGCTGCTGAAAGGTTAGTGTATATACAAATAGATAACTCCCTTCCAGGGCCATGGACATATTCATATATTTGAGTGTATCCTATGGACTCTGTCATGCTATACAACAGGATGTCTTTCAGGAACTCTATACACAATGTTCTATGCATTTCTGTAGATTAATTTTTAGAGAGATAACTCTCAAGCACAAATTGCTTTACTTTGTCTTTCTAACTTTCCCTCAGTCCTCTTGCACTGTCTTTTCCCACTAACTTCATTCAGTTACACAAGTAAATCTGACTTTAGAATTTTTAGCAGTATAATGCAAATGATTATCAGCTTCTTAGGCACCTTATACAGCTACTATCATTGTCTATGTTCTTCCTGAGTGGTACTGAGATTGCTTTAGACAGGATTAAGGATTCAGAGGAAGTAGGAGTCAAATCTTATTACAAGATGGATATTTTTTTGAAGGTATACTTTCACAAATTCATCATTTAGTTTGCATACCATAATGAATACATTTCCATGTATAGTAAGGCTTACCATGTAGAATTTAACATATTATTTCCTTACCTGACCTTAACTTCATTGTTATGTAACCAGTCATTCCTGTTTTATACACTATAAACAAAGTTGTTTCACTGTTTTCAGGTATTTGCTTCCTGATAGATATATTTGATATTTAAAATGGTTTTTCATCCTTAGCTAATACAAATAATATCTTTATGAAGCAGTTTTGATAAGTGATATTGGCTCTAGTCACCCTTCTATAAACAGTAGGATAAAAAAAGCATTAAAGTCAGTGATGTATTGGCTAATTTGTTTACATTGTTTTACAAATGTAAAGAATTTGTGCATTTAGAAGTAAGCATCAACCTTTGATAGCCTCCCTGGCCTGTTAGTGAGGGGTCATGTTCCCAGACATGGACACCCTTGGCTTAACTTTTGCAGAGTTACAAACTGTTGACTGACTAGGCATATCACAAGTGTAGTGTTTTAACTTAGAAGTTGGTACCCATTTATTTACCAGCCAAAGGAAGGATGAACAGCTGGATATTTTGTCCATGCCAGGGATCGAACCTGGGCCAGTGACTTTGTAGTCAGCAGTGCTAACCACGCCACCACCAAGATGCCTGAATTTAGCATTTACTTATGCTTGTTTTAGTACACACTAATCCGGTCAGCATCATGCTAGTTACAAGGTTTATTGATTAGTGCCTTGTATCTCAATATGCAGTTATTGATGGGTTTGAGGAAAAGGTGGGGCCATCAGCTGCATTTCATATGAATTTTCTAAAGATGGACAGTCTTTATTGTCAAAAACTTCCATTTTATATCAAACTGTTCACTGATGCATGAATTAATGAAAGCTGAATATTGTGAAATTATTGCATAGCTCATTGTATACAGGGCTGGTATGAACTTAAGATAAAAGGTTGTTCACTGGGTATTCTCCATAAGGACATTTTGCTGAGAGATTTTGCATGTTATCTTTTCAGGCGCAAGAGACCAGCTGAAGAAGCCAGACCAACAAGATTTGAACTGGAAGAGGACACTGAAAATACTTCAGTACAAATAGCTACATGGTCATCAAAACATTCATCTCTACCTCCTTTCTTAACTGCAACATCTGTCCACAGCCATAATGAAAGTACCTCGTCCTCCTCCTTACTCTCATCTACAGTTTCAGTGTCTCCAAGTCGTTTTGGTGTACATTTCACTTCATCGAATTCATCAATGTCTTCAGGTAAATGTAACTCTTCTGTGAACTCAGACTTTTGCACAAGAAGCTTATCAGCTTCTAACCATAGTCTGCAACCTCAGGATCCATTTTCACTACTTACTCAAGTTGTGTCAAAGGACCAAACCTCAGCCCCTAAAATAGAAGAGGTTATCAGTAATGCTGGAAACTCATTCAATTCAAATCCAAAAGCATTTCAAGAACAAGAGATGACTATTCAAGGTCAAGACGACATTGGAGATGATGATATTGGGAAAGATGGTGATGAATTAATGGAAAAGATAAATAATATATGTAAACAACTTGAAGAAAGAGATTTGGATGAAAAGGAATCAAATGGAGAGGATTATGTGGCCTGTGATTACAAAATGGAAACAAAAGATTGTGAAACATCATCAGATGAATGCTCACTTCTCTCCCATGTTACTAAAGGAGAAAGTCCCTCTGATTGCAAAAATTCTTTGGTTTTAGAAAATAGTAATGTGCCAATGAAATCGATACTAAAAAAGAAAAAGGATAAAAGTGATACAACCAAACTTAAGAAACATGTATCCTTTCCACTTGATGAAAACAATGAATTAATTAATGAGGTGGCAACATATTCCCATGCAAAGGAACCAGCACAGTCTCTGATTGAAGTACAGAAAAGAGTTGGAAGTTTCAAGTCTAGTGGTGACTCATACTCTCCAGTGAAGTTAACATTGTCACTGAAAAAAAAAGTTTTAATGAATTTATCTCTAAGTGACTCTGAGGCCAGTGAATCTCCTAGTCATGAAAATGAAAAAGGTAAGAACAAAAAAGATGGTAGTTTTGCATGTCAGTCTACTAGTCAGGGCCAGGTAAGTAAAGGGGACATGTCTAATCATGCAAAAATAATTTCAGAAGTTTTGAAAAAATATCCTCACCTCGTGAAAGACAAGAAGAATATACGACTCAAAATTCTGAAGAAAGGGAGTGATAAGGCTGGTAGTGGAAAGCTGGTGAAGTCCAAAGTTCAGTACCTTGTTTTAAGTGAAAGTGAATCCAAAGGCAAAACGTGTATGAAACCTTCGAAAATTTCAACGAGTTCTGGCACAAAAGGGGACTCAAATACCTCGCCACGTGCAACACAGAATGCTAAGACTTACAAGTGTCCTGAATGTGAGGATGTATTTTTCTCTAACTTTAAACTTAGGAATCATGTAAGTGCTCAACACAGACGTAAGTGTGGGCCTATCATGAAGAGTCTTGGGAAGGAACCATATACATGCCATACATGCATTGCAGATGGCCCCATAGAGTTTGATGATTTTTGTAGTTATGAAGAACACATGATTATGAATCACACCAAGCTTATAGCTCCCGTGTGTCGTACATGTGGATTCCAGTTTCAGTATGGGCAAGGGAAAGAATTAGCATATCATGAGTATATTGAACACAATGAGGCACCAAGAAATGTAACATTTTCAAAATGTGATCTTTGTGACCATGTAGCAGTTGATGATGCTGCACTGTTAAAACATCGTTCACAGCATGCAAATGGCAACAATTTCACCTGCTCTGTTTGTGGATTTGTATTTCGTTCATTTGGGCACTTACAAGGCCATATGCTGACCAAAGTTTGTCAGAACAAGCGCAGTAATAGTCACAAATGCCCACATTGTCCCCTCACTTTTAACCGTTCTTATAATCTCAAAGCCCACTGCAAGTCCAGTCACAGGGCTATACATACGACAGTACAAATATCACCTGGTTCGCCACAGAAGCAACCAGATCTTAAGAACCAAGAAGAAGTGCCTGTAGGCTCAGGGGAGACTGATAAACCAACTGAAACAAATTCATCTTCAGGTGGTGAGCATGGAGAATTAGATGTGGAGGGAATGTGTGAAACACTGACCAACATAGGGAGTCAGTCATCCTCTGAGGCTGAAGCACTGTCAACTGTTGCCAATAGTTTGGCAGCTTCCTTAGGTCTGCCAGAGGAAACAGTAAATCATTATATGTACAACCAAGGTGGCAAACTGGACTTTTCAGGTAGTTTAGATGGGGAAAAATATGAAGAAGGCATTGCTCGCCCAACTGGTATGAGTGTGCAACTTGTAGATACTGCAACCTCTGGATCTGGGTATCATGTCCCTATATGCAATGATAGGACATTTACTAGCCAAGCACCTATGCCAAATACCACTAATGTGGGTGCATTGTATCCTGTTAGTGTTGTACCTAGCCAGCTCATGTCAAATCAACTGGTACCTGGACAAATTTTGCCCAGTCAGATGCTCCAAAGTGGTGGAGGATCAGTACTTGGGGCTGCTCCCCACAGCTGGGCTTATGTTACTTATCAGGTACCCACTACCAGTGATGACTTACCATCTGTTATAGCTGAGGGTGCTACTCTGAATACTACAACAAAGTACTGGGACAGTGACCCCTGACCAAGCTAGTACTACTAAACCTTCTGAACAAGGTAACAAAGTAGGAGTTGTCTTAACAAGTAAGCCCTCAGGACACAATAATGGCTCAGTGAGTGACTGTGAACAGTAGAATCCCCTTGTGGTAATGGCTGATGCAGTAACACAGATTCATGTTAGTTAGGCTTCATATCTTCCTGTAACACACAGCTTTGATGCATTTTCCCCTGTTTGTGTGACCACCGAGCAAAATTGTTAGGAAATCTCATACTTATCCAGTTTTTGTGTTCTTTCAAATGACCACGAATGGTGAATATTTTAGAGTATAAACCATTTTTTCTTTTCTTCATAAACCCAGTCTCACCTAGATTGTTGTTGAACTTGCACATACTGTAATTTTACATAATGCTTTCTTTTTTATTCTCTTTGTTGTTAATTTGATATTTATTAATTTATTTATATTCTGTTATATATGATTTTTTTTGTATGCATATTTTCATCATATGTCGCTATTCATCCTTGCAACAGGTTTCTTATTGTGTGATAAGCTTTCAAGAAAATAAATTGTGTCAGAATTGCATGGCTTGATTTAAGAGCTAGGATAATAATTGTTGTCATTACAGGTAGATCTCCAATCAGTATATTCATAGTCCATAACCATCCAAAATTCATAAGCCCATGCATTAAAGATTTCATCCAAAAAGACACATGAGTTTTCAAAGATCATTGCTTTGATTACCTTGTGGTGTTGTAGCCCATGCCCTGCCTTGTCACATTACCATTTGTGACAGTAAGGCTCCGGTCTTTTCACACTTATTTCAGGTATTGGTTTTTGCCCTATTATGGGCATCCAACAAGCTTCTGAGTGATAGTACTGTGTAGTGGTGTAGAAAAGAATCATAATCTCACTATTATGCAGGAACTTGCTACTCAAAAGATATAAGACATGGAAGAGTTGGTGTGCAATCTGAGGGATCTTAACTCACACAGCTTTTTTTTTTTTTTTTTTTTTTTTTTTTTTTTTTTACACGATTTGAATTCATGGTGGTAGAGCCTCAAACTCTAGCAAATGATACCACAGTTTACTGTAAGAATTTAACATAAATTAATATGAAATACTTTTGTCAGAATGATAAAGCTCCTACAGAAGTGCTAAAGTGAACCAAGAGATGCAGAAAAATTTATCACAAATGTAAGATATGTATGTATTAACCCATTCACTGCGGCTGAGTCATAAATACCCCGGTATTTCTTTTCTGTTTCCTGTAAGTGGGACTTGTGCGTTTAGAATTCCTGAAGTAGTTGCCTCTGCTAAGAGTATGATATATAGCCATTAATGCTTGTAGTGGCATCCCACTCATTGTTACTAAGCTTTACAGCCTCAATTTTTTCCATATGCTGGTCATTTTGTGTGATGTTAAGGTCTGTCAGAGATCTGCACCATGAAGTTATGTAATAATTTTTCAAGGTATGAAACTCCTACGTGATGAATGTTATTAGTGATGAAATTCTTAGTAATCATTTTAATCTGTAACAAAAAAAAATCCAAAAATACCACACATCTCACCACAAATGACTGACAGTATTCCTGGAGTAACTCATATCCCTGGCAAAAGAGCAGCATAAGTTAGAAGGTGCATAGGACATCTAAAAAGTGTTCCACCAGGTTGTTGTTTATCATTTCATACAGAAAGTTATGCTCTAGTTAACTATGTTAGCAAACATATGGGGAATTTTTTTAGAGTATTTGAGGGTATCCCTACATTGTACTGTTGATATTAAGACTGTCAAAGTGTAAGGGATAGAGTTACAGCGTGTACATTACTAATGTTGATCTACAGTGGCTCTGTGGAGCAGGCAAAATCATCATATCTCAGTGAATTGAAAGAATGTCTTTCTGAGCTAATTTCCACTTTTCAAGATCTCTTGAGCAGGAGTGACAAAAGTACAGTACACAGAGTAATATAAAGAAGGCTAATTGTAGTCAACTGTCTTATCTGTTTGTCTATATCTCTGATGCTCATTCCTTCAGGACCTTCCATAAAGGGGATGACCATGGCAAAAGAGTCTCCATTTATCTCTGTCCTTATATGCCTCCCTTGCATATGCCATTCCATGCATTCTTCCCTATTTCTCTCCCACCAGTACTCTTCCACTCTATTTTAGTCATACAGTTAATAATTGGGACTCCAGAATACTTTCAGATGTTATACATCAGACATTTGTAAAGCTTTTGACAAATTACTACGTAGAAGATTGCTAAGTAATATTAGAGTTCACAACATATGAAAGTGAATCTATATGTGGAGAGGCTCACAGACTGGAAACATTTGAGTGGTAATAAACTCGAAAGCATCAAAGTACTTCAGGTGACAAGTGTGGTATCACAAGGCTCAGTCTTAGAACCCATACTTTTCATTATCTTTGTCAGTGATCTGGAGGCAGTACTCACTAGCAGAATTTTAAAATTTGCAGATGACACAAAAGTCCTCCTGACCCTGACCTATGCAGCTGAAACATGAACTTGAGATGAGTCACAGAGGTCAAGAATCCATGCTGTGGGAATGAGTTATTTGGGAGGAGTATGTGGTATGACTAGATGGAATGAAGAAAGTGATGACAGGGTGTATGAGAGATTTAGTTTGGCAAGGAATGCAAAGGGAATAAATTGTGGAGTGGTAGAGTGGGTGAAATGTAATACTTTGAGGTGGTTTGGGCATGTGGAAAGAATGTAAGACAGGAATTTACAATGAGTGTATGATAGTATGATCACAGGGGTGAAGACCACCTGTGACATGGGGAAATAAAGTGGAAAAGTTCTGGAGGAAGAGAAATGGGGGAAGAATGCATGGAATATTGTATGCAAGGGAGGCATGTAAGGACAGGGATAAGTGGAGACTCTTTTGCCATTGCTACCCCCTTGATAGGAACTCCTGGATGAAATGGGCATCGGTGATATAGATAGACACAAAATTATGAAGTGTACCCTATGCAGAGGATACTGCCATAAGAAACATTTTTTTATTATTATTATTATTATTATTATTATTATTATTATTATTATTATTATTTCTTGCTCATCCACCATCTTCCACCTTAAAAAGACAGCACCAGTTAGAGTTGAAATCATATACCCCCCCTCACTTAATCACATCCACTTTCGAGCTGTCATGTACAATGCACCAAGACCAGAGCCCGCCATCCACAGTCAAGCCATTCATATATTCTGTGGTTTCCCTTGACCACTCCACATTCCCTGAAGGCATGTCACTCCTTGTATACTGCTTCATTCAAGTTAATTCCATCCCATGCATGCATCACACCTTCCTTGATGTTCAAACCATGACAGCCTAAAGCCTCTTTCACTCCATCCTTCCATCTTCTTGGTCTACCCTGAAAGGAAAACTGAAATAGCAACTTTGGATATATAAAACTATAAAGTGTCAAAGTGAAAGATGTAAACATAAAACATATATGTATAGTTTGTCATCATGAAGTGATGAGAGCATACAAGTAGAAACTCCAGGGTTCTGACACATTTTATTCTCCCTTCAACTCCAAGAATCTCAGAAGCTGACCTGTCACTTGGTTCAAGAGAATATAAATCTTCAAACATGACAAGCTGTTATTAGTGACAAAGCCCACATCTATACCAGGTGTAGTAAATAACTAAAGGGAGACTAAGGGCTCACGTCCCCCTCAAGGCATTCCTGAAGTTCCTTCCAAAAAGGTTTCCCTCTCAGAAACACAGTGCACAGAAGGTCTAGAAGCAACGTCTTATCCACTTGAAGAAGATGTATTAACTTTGAAATGAGGAAGCATACCAGCACACAAGTCAACTTCATTAGATATTCACTCCTTGACTTCTTGAGAAATTCTTCACAGTCCTCTGGCAGGAAATTCAACTCACATCTCCATAGACAACAACATTTCCTTCAAGGGGATTATCATCTTTGCTGGATGATTCACCTGGTTGACTGTGTGTCACCTCTGAAATGACACACACACCTGTGTAATAGACAGCTCTGCCTCCCAAAAGACAACTAAGCCATTCACAGGTAAGACATACATTTCAGTCTGATCAAGAACACAGATGAGATGTTATTACCTCACAAGAATTGGACACGAGGTATATATAAGCTTTCTGTTACTCCAAAAATATGTAGAACCCTCATTAGTCTTCAGACACAGTCTACATATTGGAGCTTTGGTTGCACCATCAACTCCTTCAAGCCATACCTGCTCTTTGGTGAAAAATTCTCTTTACCAGGGAATTTGTTTTTAGTAATATCACTGCAAAACGTGCCATTGTTGCAAGATATCCAAATAGGCGATTGTTTACTGTACTGTTTACTTGTAACATATCATTAATGACATACTAATCAGTAATCAATCTTCTTTCTGTCTCATGACTCCAGCTGTGCTTACGGTAGGACAGGTGCTTTGTCATTTCCTTTCATTTTCTTCATTATCTGTGAGAAATAGGCTGCTGCTAGACCTGGCTTTCTGCATTAGAACTAGTCACAAAGTGACAGTCAGTGTGACAGATTCATCAGGTGGCTTATGTTTTGGCATGTTCGTCGCCCACAAATAAAGTAATTCCTCCGAGAGAACGTTCGTCGTCCACAAATAATAAAGTAATTTCTCGAAGAGAACGTGTTCATTTAACGCGATTTCCATATTGAACTGTAAATACTAATATAGGTAGGTCCAATTCAAGAGACGCGCAAACAAAGCTTAACCGCACAGCCCTTTCACGGCGATTTTTGTGCAGTATAGTCAGCGACATCGGTGATCAGATCCACTTAATGTTATTACCATAGTTGTATGTACATTAGGATAAAGCGATATTATAGTGATAAAGTAATGCAAGCGGCCTAAAGATAAATCTGTAAACTTTAGGGGTATGTTAGATATAATTGAACACTACGTATGTTGTGGAGGGCGAAAGTTAGTGCTTATAATAGTTTAAGCCGAATTATGCTACAATGACACATTGTGTGTACCATCCAAACTGCCAAGGTCGTGTTCAAATAATCTAAAACAATGAAAATATGAAATGATTCGTAGGCTGTCTAAGAAACTGTGGCGCATACTAGATTGGCTTCTCGTAAACCAAAAGAAAAAAAAATAGTGAATACCGAAATAGGATGTGAATGAATGAAAAGTATTAATCGAGTAATAAAACAACCGGGAAATATGATATATTCCCCAACCTCCCCAGGGGAAAATAAAGTTGTGTTAGGGGCGAATGATGATATAATTATCATTCGCTTTCACAAATCTTATTTCCATATAGGTTATTTGAGGGATATATCACACCTTTCATTATGATGTTCTTATATGATTTTATTCTTGTGTGTCATTATGTAGGGCATTCAGTTTGGGAGGGCGATATGGCGAAAGTACTATCACAAAATGTTTTCCTTTGTTCCCTTAGTCTTTTCTTATATCACTGTTCTACTACTTCATTCAAACAGAGGTAATTTCGATGTAATAGACTGTGTTATTGTAGTATTTTTCGCTCAATCCTGTGCTGATGGCCTCCATTCTGTTACCAGATTCGTAATTCAAGTAATTTGGAAGAATGCTTTCTAGAAAAAAAAAATCGCCTGTGAAGAATACTCTCAATTAAAAAAAAAATCACCCATGATAACTTAATCGTCTGAATGAGGCACACACTCGTTACGAGGTATGATTGGCGCTGTTGTCCACTGTACCGTACCATGCCAGCCAAACTCTGCCCCTCGTGTTTACCTCGGTAAAATGGTTTGTGCATTCTTGCCTAGACCTTAAAAAAGTGTTTCGGGCAAGACTGGAAATCAGAAAAGTATTTCACTGGATGTCAAGTTAAAAGTGCTAATGCAGTTCGTTAGAGGTGCTTTGAAAGTTGGGCATTTCGCTGACAGTGTGGTTTCCATAAGGCTTTTGGAGCGTATTTTAAACGAATGGATTCAAGATTTAAATCATCGCAACGTTGCTCTTAAGTGTCTTGATTACTAAACATAAGACTAATATTCCAAATGGAGATTTGAGGAGTAGATATAGTGAAAGTTTGACAGGTAAGACGTTTAGTGCTAGGTAAGGATGGTGTGAACAACAGTGAGTGAGGCATCTAAGGAGTACACAGCCAAGTTCATTTAAAGAACAAGGCGGCTGCTGCAAACCTCAACAGATCCAAAAGGGTAGATGAGACTAAGATTTATAGTCTTGGAAGTGAATGCCAAGGAGAACATTTACATGTACGGAAGAGCAAACCACTTAGGTTCAAATTAGCAAAGATCGCCCAACCCCATTTTGGTATATCAGAGTTTGGGACAAATACTCGAAGCATCATCTCCCTGTTTTTTGGTGTAATAACACCAAGGCCTGGGTAATAAACATTCTTTCCCAGTATTAGAATAATTCCCAGTGATGGATTACTGTATCAGGAACAAACCAGCTGTAAGGTATTGCTCGTGATTGAGATAATGCCCATGGTTAGCCTATCATTAGGACGACTAACATGAACATGTTCTGGCAATAATCTTGCTACCCAACACAACTGGATTGATGTAGCCGATGTATTGGGGAGTTATAGCATACAATCCATGTTTCACCTTCCCCCAAGCTTATCAAGGAAAGAGATTGTGAAGCCTACCATAAGAGACTATTGCCGTAACTATGATATTATGAAAGCTCTGGATAACATTGGCCAGTTGTGGAAGAAAGTTGCTATTTCCCATGAAAGGTGTGTGGCTGAATGTTTCAACGATTTTAGTTGATTTCAACGACTACCAGTCATTTACTGCAGCCTCATTGGAATGTTGCAACAAGTAAGATGTGGTGGAGTGAGTTGCTAGAATCACATGAAAAGGTCTGTCAAGTGAGGATCTGATGTCTTCAAGAACAGATTAAGAAGAGGGATCTAAAGCTTGTGGGTAGGATAGTGAACAGTATTAATGAGAATGATCCACCTGCCAACTGAGCCACCAGTTTAGTGAATTGATAAACTGTGCACTCATCCCATTACAGGGACTTACACCAGCAGAGAAAGGAATCTGTTTAGTTAACTTTGGATAGATTTGTTTAGAAGCAACCCTTGGATGATGAACCAAGCAGTCATGGTCCTTATGTATAACCACCAGCCTTCAGCTAGCATGGGTGAGTGTTAATTATAACTGTATTAAAGTTCAAAATCTTATAATACTCTTGTATATTTATATTACAAGCCTATATGTTTCATTCCCATGTTTGTGTTAAACATATGACCAGAGATGCTCCATAGGAACCTATAGGTCTGCACTTTATTCGCCATAAGTCTTTTCCTCCTTTAATCACGATCTCCAGGAACACATTTAGGAAGTATAGCAAAGTATACCAGTTAGACCTGCTGTTGCGCATTTTGGAACCTTTACATTGAAGCTAAAACAAAAAGCCTACCTGGGTCTGTGAGCACAGTTATCATCAAGTAGGTAGCCTCTCTTGTTTTGAAATGAATAAGCTAACTTCTTTTGGAGCAGCCTACTTAAACTGTTGAGTTAGGAGCAGTTCCATTAATTTCCTGACTGATTTGACATCATTGGCTTGGAACCTGCAATGGGAAAGTTTATTTAACACAGGAGACAATTCAATTGACAGCCTTCTGTGCCTTCCTAGATTTACTGTGGTAATATTTTGGCACTAGTTTGTATGTCCTTACAATGACATCATGAACAGTCTACAAAGACTTGAAGAGTTCAGATTAATTTCTTCATCTCAAGGAGATCAAATTAAATTATTCTTTCTTTCTCTCACACACTTTCCTTCTCACCTGGGATGGATGGCCTTCATTTGGTTGTTTTCCATGTGCTGTGATTGTCAGCATTGATAACAAAAATGATGCATTGGGTTATCCAAATGAAGTTTTGGGAATTTTGATGGAAAGTATGTGGTTTGAAAAGGTAGATGATTGTAAAATACTTCAAGTTAATACTTGAGGAAGTCTGTTGTTAAAGATTTGTAGATTTTGAGTGACTGTGATAAAGTTGGATATCCCCCATACAGTGATAAAGAAGAGATAAATGATGCTTCCTAGGAAAATGTGAAGGAACAGCTGAGAAAGCTATTCTCAAGACATATGAAGCAGCAAAGGTGAACGTAGAGTCATCTTTGGGGTTTGGCTGTGGATGGGAGTCCCAGGTTTTGCTATAATTTACACAACAGGTACAGACTGGATGTGTGCAAAGAGGCTCTTGTTCATGGGTTCTTGATGTTACCTTGTGAGTTGGCACTGACTATTTGGCACAGAAAAAGAAAATATATATATTTGTATATTACTGAGGATGGTACTGTTGTCTGGTAATGGAGAACTTTGTTGATGATTGTAGGAATTTATTTTAATATAAAAAGAGAAAAAACAATTACAGTATTTTGTTTGAATTTCCATAGGACAGCACACTATTAAGTTCTCCAACAGGGTAGTCTTGGGTGAACACAATACTGTCTAAATCATTGGGAGGTGTTAACAGTGATGGGATTTGAATTCACATCTCAGAAAAGACTGGTATCAATTTATGCCAGCAGCATGACATGTATCCCAGACGCGTTTGCTTCCCAGAATTTTTTCCGTGATACTGTATGATAACTACAAAGCAAAGGAAACATTACATTTCTTTTGTTACCAGCAAAGTATGATTGTTAATCATTCTCAAGCTATGATGACTAGTTTATGGTATTCCATGTTGCCCTTCCTCATCTAAGCATCCATATGCCTAACAATTAATTCACTTGTAAATTTAATGAAAGAAATTTCTCAAGCTAACTTGGAAGTACAGCTTTTTAAAGATAAATTTTGATAAATGACTAGTCTTGTGATATGATCTTTATTCTTTTAAGGTTTGTATATATACCAACTTTTTTACTGACAAAGAAAACATTATGTATATAACTATGACAGATTTGTTTATAAGTATGTATATGATTTAGGTATCTCGTTTTATACTAAGGGCAACTACTTTGTTAAAGATTTATTTTTGTTATGGAAGATTGGTATATCACATAGCTAACTGTGAACCTTTAGCATGATCTCTTAAGAAGCATTTGTTTCTAAGATTGACAAGGAAGTTTCAGAAGTTATCCACGGATTATCAGAATAATGAATCGGGTATTATCCATTTTCAGATGATGGTGTTAGACTAAGTTTGTAGATTTGGCAGCCATATGTAAATGATGAAAAAGGCACCTGAAATATAGAAGGCCTCACGTTCACTTACGTAGGTAGTACAGCTTGTACAGTACTACCAATGTGGTCACAAACTTAGAAGCAATCATAATTCACACGACTTAAATATTATTTTGGCATGATGATATCTGTTGAGTGTATTGCAGAGGTTATTGTTACTGGAATGGAAGCATATATTCCTTCTTCCTCAAAGATTACCTCCTCTTACAATCCTTGGTTCATCCATCTCTAACCTTAGGCCATTCAGGCAAAGAACTTGGCTTATTGGACCTGGAAAACTATCATTCTCACTCACATTCAGCTTTCATCTCTACCTGAAATCATTGCAACTATGTTGTTCTTTTAACCAAAGGAAGTGTATCAACCACTCCTATATTCATTGTTAGGTTTGTATGGTCTTAGCCAAAGTCATCTTCAAAAACTTTTTTTCTTCTATCTGTCTTTGCTTTTGTGTTTATACAATTCTGTAAATGTCTCTCTCTTTAAAAAAGCAACTTCTTTTTGATTCTTTTCTCCACAAACTCTGATTGTAACTTCCATTCCCTAATTCTTATCATACTTACCATATACCCTTCAGAGTAATCTCTTTTTCATGCAATCCAAAAAAGTACTTCTATCTTTGGACACGAGCAAAGCACAGCACATGGACCAGATGGCAACCATCCTCACACTTTAAAGGAATATGCTGCTGAACTTATGCTTACTTGTCTGTTATGTTTTTATGAAAAAACAAATCTTTTCCCTCATCTTGGAAATGTGCATTGATACAGACTGTCCCAAAAGGGGTGACTGTTCTAACCGTTCCAACTGTCATCCTGTGTTTCTTAGTTTTCCTGTTTCCAAAGTATATGAATCTCTCATCAACATCATTTTCCTTAACCCTTTGGCCATGATTCATGAGCAGTCATAATGCACAATTTTTCTTCTATACAGAATATGAAGTACTATAACTAAAGATCACAGCTGTCTAAAAAAATGATTTTTCTTCCTGCACAGTTCACCAACTCTCATTTAACCAGGAAATGGGTCCTGAAAGGCACTGTCCCCACACAGTGTGACTTAAGCCTCACACATGTGTACCATATAAATATGATTCACTAAGCTGACTGCTCCCACCCATCCAGTATTTCATTCATTCTCTTTTCTCTATTTACCTTGTTTTCATCATTATTTAGGTACTGTATTGACATTTTAATGTTAGGATATGTTGTGCACACATTATGTATTATAATGCATAAAGAAAGATATATAATGATATCATATGACATTCTTAACAAGTGATTACAAGTTAACAGTGTGGGATAACATAGTGTCTCTTTAAATTTGGTACTTTAATTTTTTTGATGCCCTCTACTGTTTATTCACTATGATTGTTTTTTATGTATTTTTATTTATACATAAGATATAGTGATACTGTATGATGCTCAAGATGAGTGCTTAGCATCCTTTATTTTCATGCTCTTTACAATACATTTATCATTTTAGTGTAAGAAGCAAGAAATCTGTTACAATTAAGGAAGTTAATACCTTCTAACAGGCATCAGATCATAAATATTTTCATTTTTTGTTATTTCTTTTCTCTGCCATCAGATGTTTATAAGAAATATTGGGGCTAGATATGGAAGTATTATAGTTTTGCCTTTATAAAAAGGCAGTAAAAAATTCCAAAAACCAAATTTATGCCTTTTTTGGAGAATTCACACACCTCAGGAATGAATCTGGAAATTTATTCTGTAGCTGGTTAAACATCGTGAATCTCACAATTTTCACTTGTTATTAGAATGGCTCTTGCTAGATTCGATTCATTAATGGTGATTTGATATATCAGAAGCTTTTGTCAGGGTATGGCAATGGCACCCTTCTTTTGGCTCTCCTTCACTGTTGTCCCTCATATCTAACTTCTGTGGCTGATCTTTCTCATTGTTGTTGGTGGATAACCTTTTACCTTTTTCACATCAATAGTGGCGAACCTTAGGATTCTGTCTGATTTCCGACACTGCCTCATTTTTACCTTGACTCAACACAGCATTACTCCACTTCTTTTAAATTTGCTCCATCCTTTCATAGTCAGTCTGCATCTGTCTCACATTAACTTTGTTTTTAAACTCAGACTTACATTGGATTTCCTCATGAAGCTGATGCATTCCAGTTAAGTTTAATTCCTCTGAAACCCAGTTGCTGCCCATTGTTCTTTCTAAAATCCTTCACAGCTTTCCTGTCTCCTTTGATGCTCTGCAATTCCATTATTCAACACAATGAACATACTTATAATCACAGTAACATCTAGCTTATCTTGAAAATCCCACATTACACAAATTGCTAGAGATCTGCTTGTAAGATACTGGGAGATCTTGAAAACCCCACTTAACCCATATTGTTGGATTTGCTTGTAAGATACTGGGTCTTTTCAGATGCTGTAAATTCTTCTCTTTTGAACAATTGCTCGAGTTATACTAAGCATTGATCCATTCTTGTTTGGACTACCATTTTGACTATTCGGGAGAGTCTGGCTCTTCATACTTACTAGAGTCAAGTCCAAAGCAGTCCAGCCTAGTGTGACATTAAAATTTGACCTATTTACCCTTCACCACAGTGTTGGTTTGCTCTCCCTCTTCTGTAGATATTACTTTAGTGTCAGCTTGTAAGAGCTGGCTGTTTGTCTGCCCATGCCATTAGCTACACCACATTAATTCTTGGTAAATTACTGCTTCACATGATTTCTGTATGGCCATTGGCAACTCAAGAGTAAGCTGGTGTCACATGTGTTTCTTTCCTGACACTTTGAGGCTTTGGAATTCTATATCCACCTCTTGCCTTTCCTAAGAACAATAAATGGCCCCTTTTTAAAAACCAACCAGGGATTTTCTCATTCTCTAGAACTATTAAAATATTGCTCTGTCCTCTTTATGTCTCCCCCTTTTTAACCCTTTTCAGATAAGGCGTAGCTTCAGATGTGGACTTTTGTCCATGACTGGATGAAATAAAAGTTCACTAGCTTGGACTATGTTGTGGAATTCTCTCTCTCTCTCTCTCTCTCTCTCTCTCTCTCTCTCTCTCTCTTTAGGAATACTGTGATTACACTCTTAATGTCAGTGATATAATTCCACTGCATGCCTCTAATGGTTATGAAAATGTTGATATCAAAACTTTATGTTCACAACTGTAAAAACATATATTAAGAACCTTGTAGATACTTGACATAGGCTGTTTATGCTATTTCAGGTTATCATATATCTGATATTGTCTTTAATTTTTTTATAGATTTGTAGCTAGCAGCAGTAATAGTGTTTGTATAAGAGTGAAATTTTTGAATTGTTATTCATTTACACAGTGTTATATAACCCCAGGGACCTTGTCTTCAGGATTTCTTGCAGTTTCAAGACTGCATTTTAGTCAGCAGCAGGGAAATGATGGGATCCTTTGGAATGAGTTTTTTGATAAGAGTATACAGGTTGTACCTTTTTAATCTGGCAACCTTGGGACCTGGCCATTGTCAGACCATGGAAAATGCCGGAGAACAGAAATGTATGCCCGACGTCTAGTCTTGCCAGCTCAGTCCACATACATACTGCTGTGTTATCAAAGGTAGAACAAAACTTAAAACATCGTGAAGATAGAAGGGACACATCATGTAGGAAGTAAAAATAGATGGGACTTTTGGGGCAGGAATTAAGTCTTTACTTTTGTATGTTTTTTAAGTAAGTATGGCAAACTGAATACCTTAAATATTTTATTATTTTTATTATTGTTATCATTATTTTTGATTGCCATTTCCCACATTAGCGAGGCCACACCAAGAAAGAGACAAAGAAAGACCCATCCACTCATATATACATACACTTACACACACACATATATATATATATATATATATATATATACTATACTTGATCGCTGTTTCCCATGTTAGTAAGATAATACCAGGAAGCAGATGAAGAAAGGCTGTGTCCATAAGTATATACTTTCTTCCTGCCCCAGGAATCTGTTCTTTTGTTATGAGGCTCCCATAGTGCTCAGGGAGCTAGTGTCATATTGTGAGTGCATCACTGTAGGGAGAGTGTAGCACAGTTGAGTTGTAAGTGTTCAGTGTCTTCATTGTGGTAGTTGCAATATGGGCATGAAGGATCTTGTGATAAAACAGTGTTTGTACTGTTGTTGGAATGGATGATGTTCGGAGCTTGGATGGGAAAATGTGACTCTTGTTTGTCTGGGGAGTGTAACTTCTGATGGGTGTATGTCAGGTAGGGTGGAGATTAAATCTGAGCTAGGGAAGTGGTTGTTTAGTACAGTAATCCTTTGATTTAATGGACCCTGACATAGAGGATTTTGGATTAAATGGACCGGACAGATAATAATACATTATTGATAATTGAAAAATACAAAAATAAATTAAAAAAAATCACAAATGCAATGCCATGCACATTTCATATCACACTTGTTTTTGGTAGCATTGGGTATAGTCGCTTTGTTATGGTCTCAGTCTGCCTCAGGCTATCGTGCGGTCAGGTTGTATACAGAGAAATGTAACTTTATTAAATAATTTTGCAATCCTTACAATTCAAAGTGGCATCAAGTGATAGAGGAGTTAAAAGAAAGTGTATGAACTGTATATTGTATCAAAAAGTGGTTATATTTGATTTAATGGACTTTCGGCATTAACAGACACCCTTTCCCCCTATTAGTCCGTTAAACTGAGGGATTACTGTACCTTTTTTTTTTTTTTTTTTTTTTTTTCCAGTTTGCATGTGTTTGTTAAGTGTTATATTTGTTTAAAGTGGTGGTGGACTCCTGCACCAGGAATCCGTACTGTCTTCTATAGGGGTCCTGCACTGCTCAGGAAGCTGACTATGTCCACCAGGCAGAACCAAAAAAGTGTGTTTATATTGTGTGATATGGGGAGAATGAAAGGCAGTTGACAAGTAAATGTTCAGTGTCTTCGTTATGTTAATTGCATCATGGGCATGAGGGATTTTGTGTTATGTTGAAACTGTAATGTTGGAATGATAGATGTTACCAGATTTCACTGCTTGAGGTTATGCTGTGAGTGGAAAAATCACCTTCACTGATATTCTATCAGTCAGTATATGAAAAGAAGTGCAGCTTCTCAAAGAACTTTGCAACCTGAAGAGTCCAACATTCCCTGCTACTGATTGTAGTGCAGTCTTGGAGTTATAAGAGCCCCATTAAAGGGGTTCTGGGGTTGCATAATAATAATAATAATAATAATAATAATAATAATAATAATAATAACGATTATTATTATAATGATTATAATAATGATACTGTATGTGTGTAATGTATGCATGTATAGATGGATGGATGTGGTGTATGAGGAACAACATGCTGTCATTGGAATGAACCAATTCATATGAAGATGTTAAGGTAAACCATGGAACAGTCTATAGGGCTCGGCTGTGGTTAGTAGGCTGTGGTTTCAATACATAATAAATGACAGCTAGAGAATAGATGTGTGCAAATTAGGTTGTTGTTCATTTGTTCCTCCTGACACTACTTTGCTGTGGCGTGAGAAGCAGTTAGGTATAAAAGAACAAACTGTAAATAAGTATATATTTGATTGAGCTGTATATCTAAATGTCATTTATGTTCATTTAAATTGCATCATATATAGTATATGAAACTGTTGTATTTATTAAGATTTCATGTTACTGTCCTAATCATAAAGTATTATCCATTTGTAATACATATGCATAGTACAGTACTGGCTGTTTTCTTAACCCAAGTCAAGTAATTCCCATTTAGTCTTCCCAGAAGTATAATATTCAGAATAAACAGGAAGGCTCTCTGATAAGATGTATCACATTATTGAACAGTGTGGTGTTTCTTTGAATGCGGGCATATGCTTATTTGGCTCCAAGGTACTGTTAAATTCAATTTTCTTATCTTTTCCTAATGCCACATGTATATTGTGAAAACATTATTTTACACATGTTTTGTCTTGCACAAGTGTAAACATATGTATTCCCAAATTTTAAGTTCTTTATAAAAAGCGTATTACAACAAGCATATTTTAAGCCATCAGGTTGATCTTTTATCCCTACAGTAACATCATAACAACCTCCTGCAATGGACCTTGATAGCATATCAACTTTGGCAGTTGCAATCTAAGCACTCACAGATACATTCAACCACTCCTAGGTAGACAACAAAATCCCTAACAACTGAAAATTCCAAACCACTGAACTCCCCTCCTCCTACCAGTATATATGACTTCTTTTCTCTGTACCCAAACTCCATGAAATACTAACCAAGCAAAATATTCTACCTTCACGTACACAGCATGGCTTTAGATTTGACCACTCCACTTCTCTAAACAGGAACTTCACACAACTTATCCTTGATGGCTACACCACCCACAACCCCCATCACACACAAAACTTATGGCATTATTCAATGAAGTCTTTGACGCTATCCACAGACACTTCCTCAAACAAGTTGCTTGACAGCACCCACCACAAGAGTGATATGAATTGGTTGGCCAGCTTCATAGCTGGCTGCCATACCAGGGTCACTCAACAGATCTACCTCTAAAACCCTTAAGCTCTACTGTGTATTGCCCTAAGGAGCATTTTTTTCTCCAGCCCTCTTTAATCTCTGCCATCATGACCTCTCATAACTTGTGGCAAACCAAAGTGTGAAAGTCCTCTCACTTGCAGGTTTCTGCCTTATTGCCATCACTCCAATCCCCAGTTTAATTTGTAAAAATCTTGTATTTGATTAGGCCTATGCTGACACTGCTGATCCAGTAGACCCCCAGAAGTGTGGAAACATGATGCCTTCCTCTAAAACTCACTGCATTCTCAGCCTCGTAGACTTCATCCACTGCAACTTGGAGAAGCACAAGACCTTGGCAGCACTCGCCCTCATAATCTTCACTAAGGTTTTTAACTTGGTCAACCATAGCATCATCATAAAGGAAGCTGTTGACTTTGGACTGTGGCAAGTAGACTTCCTGACTGGGCAACACCAAGTGCCCACTTTAGAGAGTCCACCTCGCCGTACTACCCCTCACTTGCTTTGACCCATAGGGCAACAAGTTGGGGCCACTTTGCTTTGTCATCCTTATCAGTGTACCCTGAAGGACACAAACCACTGCTGGAATTATGCAGACAAATCCATCATTGGCATCAATATCAACAACAACTTTCTTGACTTCAGTGCCCTTCAGGACATCATTAACAACCTTTCACCACCTCCTCTCTCTCCACCAAACTACTCTCCCTGACTCTCTTCACACTCCACCCCAACCAATAAACCTTACATCTGCCACTCTGTCATCAAACGCATTCAACAATCCTTCAGATTACTCACTCTGCCCCTTCCTTACTCAGTCACTACCAGGTATCACTTCCCCCCTTGCCCCCTTCACTGATGTTCCCATCTGTTCTCGTCTTATGCACATTATTTACCTCCTTCCAAAACATCTTTTTATTCTCCCTAAAGTTTAATGATACTCTCTCACACACTAAGTGAAGTTTTGGTTCTCATATACTTGCACAATGCACTGAATGAAACAAAATGTCTATGACACTAAGTGAAGCTTTGCTCCTCATATACTTGCACAGTGGACTGAATGAAACAAAATGTCTATGACACTAAGTGAAGTTTTGCTCCTCATATACTTGCACAGTGGACTGAATGAAACAAAATGTCTATGTAATAATTTTATTCTATACCTATTTACAGGTTGTAAGGACAGGTCAGACACCAGTAAATGGGGTCATCATTGTATTGGGATGTGTACAGTAAAATGTACCGTAACCAGCAAAGAGCTCATTTCTCATTTCAATAAAGAATATCATCTTTCAAACCCACTTGTGAATAGAGACTTTATTGAAATATCTTAAATAGGCAATTCTCTTTGCTAATTTTGCTACATACTGGTATTTCTCATCAAATGTCATCACCATGCTAAACTGCAACATTCTGCGACACTGTATTGCATGCCTCTATCTGTTTATTCATGCTAATCCTTGCTAATGCAGCAGGTTAGACTGGGGAGGTGAGGAAGAGGTAAGGATTCCGGTATGAAACAATGATGGCTTTTAGAAGAACATGATGACACTGTTTGATCTATTGAAGTGGAAAGGTAATACAATGGGCAACTTTGGAGAGAGTGAAGTGAAGTGGCATTCAATTTGTAAGGTATCCTTTGGAAGACTGTAAATAAAAAGAACCTTTCTGATTTCAATCTTCAGTAGAATGGTAATTTTAGTTACAAATTCTCCTTTTTAACTACCTGCAAATACTTTAGTGTCCAAGCAGACAAATAGCACAGATAAAATCTTGATTTAGTATGCATACTTTTATATCCCAAATTCTTTAGGCTATTAGCTTTTTATTTATATGCCCAGTTCCAAATTGTATGCTATATTAGTCTGTAATTGTATGCTGCAACAAACTATTCAAACTCATTGTACATATTTTCAAAATAATTTCTGCTTAGTGGTGTGTGTGGGAAATATCATTTGTTTAAATTAAAATTAACAGTTGTTTAATTGTACGATCCAAACAGCTTTATGCCTGGTCAGCATGCGTCTGTGTAGCATTTTACTTGAATATAAAACTTCATAACATCATATTTTATTCACTATTATTATGCTTAAATACTTTCACAACAAAAACAAATTCTGCATGATGCACAGGAAATTACAAGAACAGCATTTTGTGCAGTAATCACACAAATATACTGAAATCAACACAAAAATTCAATTGCTCCCAATAATGCACAAAACTTTTCTGTGGCCATGAGTAATTTCTGCGATTCTGTATTTCATGAAGCTTTAAATGTGCAAATTAGTTAAGCAGAACCTTATATTGACATAATCAGATAATAAATAAAACTGGCAACTAATTTTACTTTTTAGTTGTATTTTAAACCCTCTTCAGAGAAATTATACTTAAATACTTAAGAGTTTTAGAAAACTATGTTAAAATAATTAATTTCAATAAGTGATAATAACAGCATATTTCTTTTAAAGTTTCCACACATCTCACATTTGAAAGACTAAAGATCAGCAATAATGTTATCACTCTCATTTGGATTTTTAGAACTCTCAATATTACGTGTGTTTTACTATTAAACTCTATGGTAAAAATCTGTCTTTGATTTAATGAATGATACATTACACAAAATTAAAGACAAAATGAAGTATAAGACAAACGTCTCTACAGATGTTTCTATGGCTTCAAGCAAAAATGTACAACTGGATTTTTATTAACATTTCTTTACGCCTTGGTACATAATCTTAGGCCAGCACATACAACATTTAGCTTAATCACAGTAATTCTTCACCGGTTAAATATCTTTCACTGTGCTGGTTAATGATTTAAAGGAATTTCTAAATATCCTACTATCACCAGTGTTTTATATTCTCATAACTTTAGATTAAAAAATATGGGCATTGTATTTATTTTTATATATTTCTGTGCAAGTTTATCAATAATCATTGCCATATCATGAAACCTTACAAATTAAATAATCCATGGCCTCACCTCATAGGCATATCTTTGACATTCTGTTGGCATAATCTTTTTCAAATGAACAGATAAGTTTGTACAACTCAAGATTGCTTGCTTGATACAACTGCTGTTTGTTATTTATGTTACCAGAACATGTCTATGGTTTATAATGAGTGACCCACAACATTGTGAGGTAGACTCTGCCTGTCTCAGCCCACCTCTTTTGTACTGTGGCGGTGTATTAAGCCGAGCTTTGTGGTAATCACAACCCATTATGTTTGGCCTCATTTATTAGAAATGCAGCAATTCTGGCCCAATTTACAGGCTTATGTGAAAGAATATCTTTCTAAATGAAATTAAATCATAAATTTAGTTTTGAATTATTTTACTGATTAACATGAATCTTTGATGGTACATCCATAATGAGTGACTAACATCAGCACAGTGGTCAGCATATAGGATGAACTGTCTAAGACTCAAGAATTACTGGCTGTTCCACAGAAGGCTTTCCATAAAACAGGGTCACACTTACCATAGAAACTACGGCTTTTCTTAGCTCAGTCTGCCTTTGTTCCAACAAACACTGGGGAGACAATTGAGATTCAGTGCACTGCACTTTATCTGCTTCATATCATGTACTTTGTTTCTCTGTGATCATTACCCAGTCTTGCAATACAAATACTGGACAATTAGCAACACTGCCATTCATTTTCATAGATTTTTTTTAGACTAGATCAGAATGGGTCATTTGTTATAAAGTGAATACTGGAACTTCTAACAGTGCACTGTACCCAAACTCAACCATCTTCCCTAATAATGCCTACTTGACTTTACCAACAATTAAATATCAGATATTAAAAAGTTAAAAATATTATTTTGATATAAAAAAAGTCCTGAAATAACTAAAGTAAGAAAAAAATAATTACTAACATGATAAATATGCCAGTAAGCTGAGTGGAAAATAAACTGAACAATTGAGCCTTCCCCAATATCCAGCCAATAACAGTGATTTCTGTTTTGTAATTTCACAATAACCAGCACTTTCATTCAATTCAACATTAATTAAAACTATATCTAGTTACTGTATTTTTCTGCATTAAAGACTATGAGAACATACTAGAAATCAAGATACAAAAGTCAAGTAGCCATTAGCCTAACCTTCGATCCCATGATAACCCCAAAATTTCACTCAAAAGCGAGATTCAAATTGACTTCACTGTGGGCTAAATGCATTCAAAACACAACGGATTATTCCATATTATGACATTTAAAGACTATATATGAAACAAACAGGACTGATAAAGAATGTTAATAGTTTGTATACCTGATAAAGTTGGGATATATCCAGAGTAATAATATAAAGGAACAAAACTATTGGCAAAAGTCCATTTCAACAACATAACAGAGAGAAGGTATTTCTACCATATAATAAATTCCAGGTCCACTTCACAATACCATGAAGCACTCCTTTGAAACCCATTAAACAGATAGGGTTCATAGGTTCACTAAAATAATGGCAATAATCAACATTAAATATAAAGCTTTTAATCAACAAATTTGCACTTTTTGTTTGACAGAGTTTGGGCCAAGTTCTCAATCACTGCTTGAGAATAAGTAGAGTGAGAATGCCAATCTAAGCACTGACAGTTCATTTATCAGTCAGGTTAGAGAACTGGACCCTCGGTAAATTGTCTCTCAAGTGGTGACTGAGAAATCGGGCCTTTGTCAACTTTATGCACTTGCCCTTCAATCACTGCTCCTTCCTTTTTCAAATTGACAGCTTTGCATACTTTCTTTTCTGATTGGTTTCCCCTCATTTATATTCTGTTACACTTCACCTTTAGGGTACATAATTTTTATCTCACCAGACACCATAATATCTTTTCTAGTCCAACACTTTCAGCATTTTACAGTTATCAAGAAAACTGACTTGTGCTTCAGTCATAGACAGTATCTTTTCAAGGGTTATTTTCTATTTCATACAAACTTCACTGATCATCGGCCACCCTTTTCCATTTCTGCCACAATAATGCCTCCTCCTCCTGGGTGCCACATTAAGGTCTTTATGGAGTAAGGGCATAAGGTCCAAAGATCTAGGAAAAGGGTTGTATCTCTAAGGGAAGGGGCTGCAGTCCTTACACTGAGTTACCATCCTCTGAAGATCATGCATCCAAATTTGGATTTATAAAACACTCAAGTTCCTCATCAAATAAAAAAGTGCTGCTTATATTAAAATATGGGGTGTGAATTAGCCATACTCACAAAAAATATGTTCATTTCCATGCCAGAGAATTCCAGTGTTACATTAGAGAGGAATATTCCATTACTATTTGTGCTGTCACAAAAAATATCACTAGATATAGGAATTCTCGAATGCCATGCAAAAGGTTCACTTCACAGATAGGATTATGGAGTGAAAATAACCTGAACTTGCAGTGTCAGTAAAACATAATATAAGGCTAAAAACAAGCAACTGTATGTTACATAAAAACAAAACAAACAAAAATCATTGGTTAATTATGTTCTACCCAGGTACACACAAACTGTCTAAACATTCATGGGTTACACAAGATTCTTGGCGGGAGACTAGTTGCTGTCAGTGCATACTTGTGGAAAATACTGTGATGGGATTAGCTATCTTGGTCCATAAGAATAATTTCAGCAAAACTGATTTTCCCTGACAAAAAATGGAAAAAAAAAATCAACTAAAGGTGATTCATAATTTTCAATAGGAATATGTTAATTCATACTTGGCCAAAAGTCATAATGCCTGAATTGGATACAATTCCTTAAGAAACCGATGATTAAAACTATAAAATGGTTGAGATGTATACATGGATATAAGTAAGAACTTAGAATACGTGTAAAAGACAAATTACTAAAGAAGGATTTTAAACGTATGAATATTTTAATAGATGAATTTGAAAAGAAAAGAAATACTGCCTGAAACCTTCCTGCAACATCATCTAATCCTCAGAATAAGAAAAGCTCACTCTTTTGAAAAAAGATCACTTAATCTATTTAACTTTTTTCTGATTGTAAAATTCTGACCCTTCTAAAAAGTGAGCTTTTAACTCATTTTGCAATATGATCTATTACTTCAAAGAATTAGAAGATACAGTTTGGCTTGTTAATATTAGGATATAATCTAAATGGGCAAAACTTGAAATATATGAGACAAAACAATTTAATATAACAATATAAGATTAACAGGTGCCATTTTTGTAAGCTTACCCATCTAATTAACCCTAATAACTTGTCATGTTGTCCTAAGTCTGTCAGAAAAAAGGGGGAATCTTCAGTCATACAGATACTGGAAGAGACAAATTAGAGATGAAGAAACAAAAAGGGATTGGAATGGATAAAACAGGGTTTGGGAGGGATCAACTATTGGTATACAGAAGAAATGGATGGCAAGTGTTTCATTCGTGGGACAAATGCTCCTCTGCAATTTGAGCAGGTGTAAAAAATTCTTTAAACTTCTTAGTGACTACTGAGAAAACTAAGATTCTTTGTCCTTCCTTTTACAGTACATTATATGAAGAAGAGAGGCTCATACCTTCTTGGCATACATTTATCATTCTGTCTGATACAGAGATTGACATATTGCATTACTTTCTCTTGTTTGTTCAGTTCATAAGACAATATCTCTTTGTCAACAAGAATATATGCTATAACATTTACAATGCACATCAAGACACCTGTGCTCGTATCACAAACATGAGCATGTGTTCACACACACACACACACACACACACACACATACTTTCGAGTGTAAAATTCCCTCCCTGTACAATAAAAATAGGTAGTTACACACATACACACAAACACACACACACACGCACACACATACACACAACTGTTATAACCCATGAACCGAAAGTCTCGTCCAAGATTTACTATATTTCTGAAATAAAGGTGTGATGTTTTATATTTCATTACATTTGTCAATAAATCAATAGTTTTACAAAGAATGTAAAAATATAAATCAGAGGCCATATTAGATTTGAATTTAATACTTGAATGTGTGAATTTAATACTTGAATGTATGTCATAAAACCAATCACACCACAAATATGCACTCAAATAAACATATAATACATGCTTTCTATGTTGTAATTGGTGTATTATATGTCATGAAAATCATCTCTGGAAAATGCATGTCTCTTCTGTCAAACATATCTCTCTTCTCCAATGAAAAGAAACAACCTTTGTGAATGCCCACATAAAGCTTTAGATTACAAACTGTTAAGCACATAACAAAAGATCAGGAAAAATATTAGTTTTGGTTCATCACAGATATTACACTTGGTCTCACACAATGGGCAAATTTTGTAACACATCAGATAATTTTTCTGTGAACATGAAGACATGTTTTCTTCCTTAGAGTGATGAAATGGTAAAACAAATACTGTTTTTGTTTTTCATTTAAAGTGGCTTAGTGGACATAACGTGGTAAGATTAATGCACCAAATCAGTGACAAAAAATTTGCTTTGCAAAAATTTATACAGGACTGGATGTTTTGAAATTAAAAACTTCATCAAACAGGAAGTAGACAAGAGAATATTAAATTATCCCAAGTTAGTCTACTACAGCTATGAGGCAAGAAGAAAAAGGTATTTGAGTGTTCAGTTTAGTCTTCAAGGAAATTTCTTTCAGTATCATTAGTACTTCTTAGCTTTTAGCATTCTGTACATACATGGTCATTCTTTTACCTTTAAAAGCATCCAGAGCAATGTTAAATGATTCAAAGTTCTGATACTATAAGATCTGAAACTCAGCACAACAAAGGTCTCCACTATACCAAAGAGAATTACAGTAATCATAATGATAAACATCAATGTGGTGGTATTTGAAACTTAAAAGTATTGTTACTTAGAGATTTCAAAGTACTAACTCTAGAGGACTATTTTATTATACTGTAGTAAGAAAAATGACTTGCATACCAATGAATCACAGCAAATTAATGAAACATCCAGTTTGTAACATTTGAAATTATGTAAATAATTCTTTGAACAATGATTAAGTATTCCTGTTTGGCCTCTGATGATGGAGTATGTAGGGATGACCTAAAAGCCAAGAGAAAGTTCTGCACTCATGACCTTGCTCTCAAGTACTAGGAAACACTTATTTTATATCCATATTTAGAGAGAGCAAACCTCTTCAAGGTACTTTATATTACCTGAATATATAGGCAGAGAGGTGTTACTGGACTCCGTCTGCAAGTGATTACACCGAATGTGATAGGTCACCGTTGGTGACGTTGTATCATACAGTCTTATAGTCTCATTAAATAATTTTTGACTCCAAAGGAGTCTATCATTTCCCTGCTCCTGATTGGAATGCAGCCTTGAAACTGTAAGAGCCACATAAAAGGGTTACTGGGAATGTATTACTTAACTATGCGCATAAAGATTGATGAAAAGACCTGAAGAACAGAATAGTGCAATGCAAAAGCAACAGCACTTATTTTGTACATACTGTACTCATTTAATGCATAACATTAATTTCATCACTTCACCATTATTGAAATTCTGGAAACATTAAATTTTTGTTAGTTGAAAATATATTCTCATGTGCTGTATAATTTCTTTGATTTGTATGTAAAAATCAATAACTGTAGCATAAACAGAAACTGGTGGCACAATTAACAACACATTGCTATATCTGCTTGTTTAGTGACTTAAAACCTGCACTTAAGAGCAAGGTGGCACAGGCAGAACCTTTTCCAAATCATATTTTTCATGTTAAATATAATATTGTTTGCATTATTTGTTTGCTCCCCAGAAATTCAACGAATTATATTTACATTGTATGTGCTCTGAAAAGAATCATATATTTCATGTGATTTCTGTCATCACTGGAGAAAGATTTTGTACAGTTTTTTAACATTTTAATATATTGCACTTTGCACATTCCAAATATGGCATTCAGGGACAAATCAGTTTTGTAGTGCTAAACTTTGGTAAGAATTGTATCAATCTGACAGCACAAAACATTCTTCTGTTTGACTTAGGGGATGTCATTTTTCATTGCCACAGGACGTATGTTAGCAAAATTATTTGCACTTGTACCTACAGGACGGCCAAGGTCTACATACTGAAGTCTCTATTAATGAATGTATCGTGCTCTTGTTACTGATACTTTTGTTCTTACACATGATAGTAACATTATTTAATGAAGAAGCCTCTTCAATGCTTAACATTTGTCTGGTATTCCTGGTATTACAAAAATTTCAGCAGATGGTTCAATTACATGTTTCACTGAAAATCATACATTTCATTAATGAACACATTACTCATATACCAGAGAAATGATAGGTATCAACAGGCAAAGATGTTTTAAAATGAAAAATAACTAGAATCCCCCAAATGGCCAGAATCCTAGGAGCCCATGTGTCCTAAAAGTAGTTATGACACATATTCCAAGCTCTAGACAGTTTTTCATTTAACACAATATACCTATCAGGAACATTAGAAAATTAGTGGGATGTACTGATTTCCAAAAGTTTTATGAATACATTCTTTCAGCACAAATAAAGAAGGATGAGATGCTTTAAGTCATTCTGAATGAACCAATCAAACCAGACAAATATTAAGGTCCTATATTAGGAAATTAGTGGGATGTATTAGTTTCCAAAAGTTTTATAGCTTCATTCATTCAGCCTAAATGAAGAAAGGTGAGATGCTGTAAATCATCCAGAATGAACTAATCAAACCACATAGATAGTAGGTCCTATATTAGAAAATTAGTGGGATGTACTGGTTTCCAAAAGTTTTATGGCTACATTCTTTCAGCACAGTAAAGGGTGAGACGCATTAAATCATTCTGAACAAACTAATCAAACCAGACAGATATCAAGTTCTCCGTGTACCATTCCAGTATTAGCTTATTACCACAGCTTGAACAAATGCCTATTGTCTGTATAGGATACTGATAAGAAGAAACAGTTCTGCCATTTATTTCAGTATGATAATAAAGATATTGGAAAAAATATGAAATTAAAATTTAAATCTAGTTCTGATGGCAGTGTTCATGTATCATGTTAACAGAATTCCTAACTCTTAATGAAATTTAGTGGATAAAATATTACTTATATGAGAAATTTTCTCACACCAGTGACAAAAGTCAAGTATTTTTTGAGCTAAACCCTTTTCTAAGTATCAAGTACTTCAATATCTAAAATGCACAGCCACTGTCTGATATACTGGCTATGCCCTCAGCAGTCTTGACATGAGAATTTGTGAGCAGAATCTTAGATTTTCAGAATTTTAACTGCCAGTATAGTTGTAATTTGTTTTGGGGAAATATTCTAAATAAGTCTGATAACAGAAGTGATCAACTCTGTGCATAGCATTTTTGTTTTTCAAGATTAATCTTAAAACTTCCTATACACAAAAACTTTGGTGCTTTGTCCACTGCAGTTTACATTTTAAGATAAACTTCACAAGGGCTTCCCTGAGCTACTTTTAGGATTATATAATAAGTTGCTGAGAATATCAAGTGTAAGAATAAGAACAGGTTAAGTGAACTGTACTTGTACGGTCTGTACTTATAAGTTTTCTAGCAAGTGGTGGCAGAAACATCAGTAGGTGGCATCAGAGAAGAGGAATAGAATGATAGATATATTTGTAACTTAAATGCTTGAACAAATATATCATATTATAAATGAGCAATAATGACCATAATGACCCCCTGTTAGCCCTTGACAAGGAAGTGACTGTCCATAGGTAATAAAGTAACATTCTAATGTCCCAGATATTTTACAATCTTTATAACCTTGATGTCTGGCTACTGCTTCTGAGTTTGAATAAACTTAAGAGATAAACCATCATGCTTAAGTTTAACAGAAATGAACCATAAGTATATAGCATAATTTTAAGGGTATACACTTTCATGAAAAGAAAAATAAATATGGTTAATACCTCCCTTATGTAGTATTAAAAAACGAATGATGTCACATCATTCATTATACAAGCAACATTGGAGAAATAAATGGTGCAGACAGACTACTCAAATGGTTTACTTCACATATGCAAATCATCTCCTGAATAAGTTTTCTGTAAAACAGTACGACTAATTCACTTTATAACCCTCATAAATTTCATTGTGTCATTAAAGATTTCCCCAGCCTCATGCTTTCTGGCTACTTTAGTAAGAACTCTCTGCTCAATGATTTTCGAATACTTGTAATTAGTAAATCAAGTACCAAGACAGTCCTTCATTTTTGGAAGTTATTCTGATAAGTGGAAATATATTTCTTACCATTTCTTTGTCATGTATACTACAATATCACTAGCAAAGTCGATCATGAAATTTAATGAATTAAGAAACTTTATACCTGATGACTAAAGAGGGAGAAGGGTGTTTGTTGACTGAGGTATGTTATTTAATGATATGATAAATGATGTTTGCTATGTTGTTAATTATCATACTGAAAACTTTGTCTATAATGACCCACACCAATGTACTGCCTTTGGTTCAGTAAAGGTAACCAGTTCAAGGATTCTTTCTCTCATCAGTGCTTTACAAACTGTCCTCTAGATTTATCCAATATTTTTGCATAAGTGTATAAAAATACCAGACCAATTACTTGCCTACAATCAGATTAAACTGAATACCATGACACTGACTTTGTTTCTATACATTGTTTGAGAAATACAAGAATTTTTTAAGAGTTATTCGAAGCCCTGTTCACCAGAATTAATAAAGTACATGTCCAAGTTTTTCTGATGTACTCAGAGAGAGCACAGTATTCTCCTCAACTTATTAACATTGTATTCAAGCTATACCTACCTATTAGAAATTTAAAATTACCTTATGTTTAAGTTTTATGACAACCAATGAATTTTAATCTATTATAAAATAGTTAGAAAGCTTGAAAAAAATATTGTACTCTAATTGGGCACTGATTTTAAACACACCCATTTGGCATTACCTGAAAAAGCCAATATGATTCTGTATTAGATGGTCACCACTGTGTCTTTAACGTATATTAATCCATAAGTATTTTACATATATTTAAATTAGGAATCAGGTACAAAATTGGGCAGATATATACTCTCTCTCATTCTCATTCTCTCTTTCTCTCACTCTCTCTCTACTTGCACTTCATTAGTGCTATTAAGCTACAGATGACATGAAATCTCTAATGCAAAGGTTAGAAATTAATATCCACAATTCATCCACATTTGATTTTACAAGAACATGACTTGTATATGATGTGGCTAATTCATAATATGATATTTATTCTCTGGCTCTTTCAATCTGCAGTGTAACAATACTAATCAGTATTCAAGATGAACATACAAGAATCAATCCGACATATCAAAAAATTACATTATAAAAAAATCTTCAACAAGTACTTCATTCCATATTTCCCACTATATAACACAAACCATGTAAAACAACTATATATAGAAACACCTCAGGTCTTGCCAGTCCAGCAGAACTTGCAGTCTGTAACGTTGACTTCACTTTACACCAAGTTTTACCTTATCCAAGAATGGTTTACACAATTAATGCATGCAAACCACAAACCACACCCTTTTGAAATCTGCAATCTGTGAGGCTTTGCATTTATGTCTTTGCTTTACAACCTTTGTTCCCAAAATAGAACACAAAAAATTTTCCCAAACTTGCTTGAGGGAACTTAAAGGTCGTCATGCAGCAGCGGAAAACTAGCAGAAAGAGAGGGAAAGTTCACCACCATTCCTCCACTGTGTAACTGCTCGATTTTTCATCTGAAAACGTGAAGGATTAATAGACTTTTGATTTTAAACACTAAATTTTAAGATTATCCTAATACTTTGATCATATTTCACTAAACAGATATTTACATCTATTACTATGAACAGATCGATTCAACTGAGAAAATACATTGATAAACAAATTTGTAGTGAGTGCCATTCCGGACATTTCAAATCATAAAATTTGAATTGAAAAACAGCAAAGTCATGAATTTGTATATATTGTTTACTCTCTGTACATTTTCGTACTTTCAGGTTTACTGATACCCTTTGAAAATCAAGTTGGAGAAATTAATATGTCTTTCTAAATAGTTCAGATATATGAATGTGACTGTAATTAACCCTTAAACTGCTATAGTCAATATTTGATGGTATACTGGTTCACTGCTGATATCGTCATTTGATACTAAAATACCCTCATACGAATTCCTAACTAGTGTTTGATTCTTACACTTGTCTACTGATGTCACTAGCATTCTCCTGGCAAAGCTAGAATATCACATGCATGTCACTTGCAAGCTCCCACTCTCTCTCCCTTTATAAAACATCAACTAGTGAGACATTAGTTACCTTTAAAATAAAGAAAACAATTGCTGTAGTATCAATGTTTTTTTTTTTCATACATATTCGCCATTTCCTGCTTTAGCGAGATAGCGTTAAGAACAGAGGACTGAGCCATAGAGGGAAAATCCTCACTTGGCCCCCTCCTGTTTTTACTTTTCCAAAAGAAGGAACAGAGAAGGGGGCCAAGAGAGGATTTTCCTCTATGGCTCAGTCCTCTGTTCTAAATGCTACCTCGCTAATGCGGGAAATGGCAAATATGTATGAAAAAAAAAAAAAAAATATATATATATATATATATATATATATATATATAAGTTTTTTGGGGTATGATAATTATTAGTATTGGTGCTTATGTGATACGAAAATAATTTGTTCTTTTATTTATGTAAAGAAGTTTGTGTGGATAAATGTGTAAAATATGTAGAAAACGTGTGTCACATACCTAGTCGTACAGGGAGAAGTAAGGTGTGAAATGAGACCATCAAGTGAGGATTGTTATTAGGTAAAATGTTTATCTAGTTTTATTTATTATTAGGTAAAATGTTTATCTAGTTTTATTTATTATTATCCAAGAACTATAAAAGTGTCAGAAGTGAACCAAATTGGAGATGAAAGGATGGAGTAAAAAACATTTCAAATGGTCAGGGCCTGAACATAAAAGTGGGTGAAAGGCATATATGGGATGGAGTGAATTGGCAAATTATATGGCATACAGTGGACAACATGCTGTCAGTGAACTGAACTTGGGAATATGATGCAGCTAGGGAAAACCACAGAAAGGTTGGTTAGAACTTGGTTATGGACAGGAGGCTATGGTTTTGGTACATTATACATGACATTTATATAGTGGATGTGACCAAATGAGGCCTTTCTTTATCTGTTCCTGGTGCTACTTAGTTAATGTAGGAAATGGTTAACAAGTATGGGAAACAGCAATCAAGGATAAAAACAGAAATAAAAATTTTAATATATATATATATATTTCTTATTTATTATAATACTTGATCGCTGTTCCTCACGTCAGCGAGGTAGCACCAGGAAACAGACGAAGAAAGACCCATCCCCCCACATACACACATATATACATACATGC
>JAYMFT010366052.1:0-22259 GCA_038088735.1 Panulirus argus
TTATGAGAGATATATATATATATATATATATATATATATATATATATATATATATATATATATATATATGGTTTGGGTAAGATTGAGCCACAGTTACATTTAAGGGCAGTGCCCCTCCACCTCTAACATTAACAAGTCTCTCCCAAGTTAAGAGCGAATTAAATAGTGTTGAATGGAACTTCAGTCATGGTGCCAAAGTTTAAGCAGTCTCTTGAATACTGAACAGGTGTACTGGTTTACACACACACACACACACACACACACACACACACACGCCTTCTAGCCCTGTGCTAAGTACCCGTTCCATCGACCAGCAGCCCCCTACCTAGGGTGGATGACTTGTGGACTTGTGGACCGGCTACCACGACCAGGATTCGAACCTGTGTGGATTTGATCCCAGGCAGCCCGTGCATGCCAGGCGGTCAGTAAAGCTGACCACAACACCACGGAGGTCCTTATGTGTGTTTGTGTGTGTTTGTGTGTGTGCTTTATATTAGGACGAATTTCCACGGTGGTCACGGCTGCTTTTGGCTGTTAACAGATTTCTCAGATTTCTCGTGTCCCCTCTGGGGCTGCGCCCGTGTGCCGCCCCTCACGTACCGCCGCCCGCGGCCCGTGTTTGCGAAGCAGAAGGCGCGGTCGCGCGCGACCGTGGCATAAAATCGCCCTCGGGGAAATTTGCGACGTCTCTCCGAATAGATGGTCAAACACGGGTCGCTTGGCGTGTGTATGTGTGTGTGTGTGTGTGTGTGTGGAAGCACCAGCTGGTGCTCTCTGTTTTAAGTGCGTCTTTGGACTTGTTAGAATATCATATTCCATAATAACTTAAGAAGATAAGTGAAGTTACATCACTTACTCCTCCTCCTCCTCCTCCTTCATTATGTCAACTGATTTACAGTGAAATGTAATCTTAGTGATACGAGTTTAAAGCCCCTTACATAATATCAGTAATTAATTATTTTTCCTTCCCCGTCTTCTGTCTTGCAGGTGAGGCTTCGCTGGACAGTTGTTGAAGGTGGCAGGAGGTGAGTAATAGACGGCTGGCTCATCGCCAGGGCCGTGGCTCCCGGAACATCACGCATCGTAAGTGTGACTTGAATGGCATCAGCGCGAGACACCAGCCGATCATTCCAGGCCTCACACTCGATTTAGACAGCTATAAAGAAATGTGGCTGACGGTGTTTTATGACTGATGGATTATTTGCATTAGCCAGTTTATATTGCTGTGTATTTACGAATGTATGTAGAATTTCATTTTGCCATGTGTCATGTCGTTGACCGAAAGCAGAAATTATAAGTACAAGTAGAGTGGAACAGAACCAGTGTTATGTAAATCTTTGAGATCAAAATGGTAGGTGCAGTTGGCCTGAACTACTACTGGACTAGGATCACTAATAAGCGTTGTCTACAGTTTATCAGACAAGATAACGATAATTATAGTTCAAGTGATCCTCGGCTGAAAGGAACTACAGACTTGTAGGTTTGCCCTGGGTGGGGAGGTAGATTGACTGTGAGCGGGGAGATAGGTGGACTATGAACGGGGTGGTAGACTATGAGTGGGGAGGTAGTAGTAGGTTGACTGTGGTCGAGAAGGGAGGTTGACTGTGAACGGGGAGGTACGTACGTCCGCCTACGAGTGGGGAGATAGGGAGGCTGGCTATGAGTGGGGAGGAAGTTTTTTTTTTCAGACTCCGACTGGGGAGGTAGGTTGATCGTAAGCGGGGAGGTCCTTTGTCCATGACTGGGGAGGGAGATAGGTTGATCGTAAGCGGGGAGGTCCTTTGTCCGTGACTGGGGAGGGAGATAGGTTTATTGTAAGCGAGGACGGTTCTCTTTGTCCGTATACTCACCTCACAACAGGTTGTTTGAAGAGGTTTGGAACTGCAGGGTTGGTATGAGTCGCTGGAGTCGCTAATTGGATCAAAAGTTTACGTGATTGGAAGAGAGAGCAATCAAGCGAGCGTGTAAGTGCCTCTCGACAAGACCAGGACAAGATGACACAATGTTTTTCTTTTTTCTTGGTAAATAGCCAACGAAACTGCGACCGATTTGCTAAAGTTCACTGGGTAATGGAGACTTAGAAAACGGGAGAGAAAAAGAAGACGGGGAGACTCTTGAGAGAGAAAGAGAGAAAATGGATCCGTTTATCCCCGTCAAAAAGAAAATGGAATATGGACCAGGTTGTTCAGACTCGTAGGAAGACATTATCACTCTTTTGTACGTAGGTTCAATCACCTTTCAGAACACAGTGTCGTATAGATCTTATTTTTTTTTAATGGCGTTTAAACTGTCCATATACGTAACGAAGAATTAAAGGAAAAAAAAAAAAAGCATAATGTAAGTTGCTGGACGTTCTTGAATCTCGCATTTTCAGCAATCAATTTCTACTCTGCCTGGAGCTCTATGATAGATTTCCCGCTCCAGGCTTAATTGCGTTATAAAAACCGGAACTCTTCCTTCCAGCCAATTGATTAAGCTTTTTCTGATGTTTTCAAAATCCCATCAGGAAGGGAAGAATTTTATTTCTGGACCATTTATTTTCCACATCTGTGTGTGTGTGTGTGTGTGTGAGTGTGTCTGTGTGTATGTGATTGTTATATATTTTATGTGAAGTTATTAATTGCAGGATGCCGGATTGTAGTCTCGATCGAGGTAATATAAGATGTTGTTAATGCTGGATAAAGACGACAGGGCACCATCGGCTCTGTGGCTCACCTGGAGATTGTTGACATGTGAATTGTGGCGTTTGGGGCCAGAGATTTAGACACGTACGAGAACTGAAGTGTCCTTAGGCTGTGAGAGAAGATAGATAGAACCTTTTTTTTTTTTTAGGGATATGTCCAAGCAGAGCTGCAAGAAATGGGCACAACTCGACAACAGTGGCACAGTTATCGCTGATAATGAGAAACTTGAAATTCCGATATTGTATTGCTCCTCTTTGCGTCCAGCAGGTACGCTTGCTACGTGCGATATTGTGAGATTGTGTAATGAGGCAACTTTGTAACCAGTTATGTACTGCGTATCTGTCCGCTAGGGGGGTCCGACAGGGACACTTCGTGATCTCCGTAATCTTTTCACGCGACGTCTCACGGGATAAGGACAGAGCGCGGAATAAACTGGGCGTCAACAGGGGCAGATATCAAAATTAAAGAAAAAGTCTTCATTTAGGCGTTCCACAGCAGGTGACTGGTCGCTTTCTCGACTGACTGGTCATTGTGGTCATTGACTGGTGGCCTCAGCATCTGTTTAAAGTGATGCATATCCGCTGTTGTGTGACCTCTCTTCACCTGTGACCTCCTCCCCCTCTCCTCCTCCTCCTGGTCCTCCTCTTCGTTCAGGCTTGGCATCCTTTCACCAACTAGGACTTCTTCTGTCGTCCCTTCGGCCTTGAAGCCTCTGCTCTTCAACAAGGGTCCTCCTCCTCCTCCTTCTCCTCTCCCTTCCCTTCACAGCGGGCCTTCCACACGGGGCGCAAGCGGTGTGTGTTTACACTGACTTTATCAAAGCAACTCGTGTGTTTGCCCCGCTTGTAAAAATTCATATAAAATTCTTGTAAAATACTTGGGATTTTTACAGTTCATAATGTTTTTACGTTTTGGTCGCAGTCCTTCTGTGTGTGTGTGTGTGTGTGTGTAAAATGTTGTATTTCTACGATACGAAGAAGAAATTCTACACTCGAGGGGCTCCCTCCCATCCCTTGAACTTCTCTTCGCTGTCATGAAATTCTCTAAACATTTTGCATGCTGTCAGCATTCGTGCATTGTTTCATGACTCGTTTCGTTCCATTCGTTCACTCCTCTTTTTTCACTATGAACGTACATCCTTACGTCCTTCCGAACATGTTCCTTGTTTTTTAAGTTCATCCACCGGGCCTTTGATGGTTACTGGGAGAGTTGACTGGTGACGACGTCGTCAGACTGGTTTAAAGACTTAAAAAGTTGTGATCGGGTTACCCCTTGCTCTTCCGTCTTCCAAGGTGGACAGATTTATGGCCTCTGAACTCTCACCGTAACTCGAACTTTCTTAATTCTGGTATTATCTTTGTTTTCCCCATCCTCTGGTGGGCTCTTTCCATCAATATTCTTTATTTTCTTTTTCTCGTGTATCTTTAAGTGGGGTGATCAGACTTAAAGAGCATCTACTTTGAGCCTAATATACGACGAGGACAGTTTGCCAAATTTTTCCTTATCCTTTTACTGGACTGTGATTCTGGTATTTGTCAGCGAACAGGATGTCTCCCTTGCAGCTCTCCTAAGGTAGGGGCTCTGGCGACTTGTAGTTGCATTATGTCCACTCCGGAGTCCCTCTAACACACAGATGCATTTGAGCGGACCAGTGGGCGTCAGGTCAAACGCATGTTGATGAAACGAAGGTCATTGGTATCGAGGGTGTAGAGAAGATGAGGTCGTTGACAAAAATGCATTGTAGTGAAGATGAGGGTGCAGTGAAACTGTATTTTATTGAATACATAGTGAAGTGAAAGTTGTTTAGTGAAGATGAGGGTATGGCGACTGAGGACACTACGTTGGCCAGTCCTTCACTTTTAGGTAAACTAAACTATCGAGTCTTTTTGTTTATTCCCAGGCAGAACCCTTTCCTGAGTTCCTGTATATATTTTTAGCACTACAGCTGTACTATCCATACACTATACTTTACTATATGATATACCATACTGTGCCACACAGCAAGGGAAGGCGGATGAATGATCACTGAGAGGGCAGAGTGCGTCTCGCGTCAGGTCGGGGAGGTGAAGAAGAGGAAACGTTCATGGGTAAAAATCAGCATCGTGTCAGTGTGGAGAACGTCTCACCATTACCGTAAGTTAAGAAGTCCAACGTGGAATACCTTTCCTTAAGAAACGGGGAGGGGACCCAGTACCCGAGAGTGCTCGGGAGCTCATGGACCTAAGAACTAAGACAGGCGTCCCCCCTTCCTTACGATGCTTCTTCCACTTATGCGAGGGATAGGTTTAAAAACTTACCAATATAAAAAAACATGGGTATAGGTGAACTTTTCATCCTTGGGTTTTGGCTGTATGCTGTCAACCGAATGGTAGATGACGTGATGGACGTTGCTCTGTCCACCCGAGAGGAGGACCTGGTGCCGGTGCCCCAGCAGGAGGAGGAGGAGGAGGAGGAGTCCACCTCCTCGTCCTCCTCCGTCGCTGCCCACTTCTCTCGCGTCTTGGATGTCGCTGGCGGCGTCACTCGCAGCGCGCGGTGCACCGCCAGGAGGTGGCTGACATCCAAGGAGAAGACGGAGTGATCGATTTGTATGATATGGATTATCCGTGTGCCTGATTTAAGGAAACGCCAATGTACATCACGATAGAGACTTATGCCTCCATGTTTTTATTCACTATATTGATTAGTCATCGAAAGAATATCGTAAATAATTATTAAATACAGATATAAAGGTTACTATTTTGTTGTAAACGAAGCGATTCATTGGATAGATTTATGTTTCATTAAGAATATTCGGTCTGGAGTCTCGAATATCACCCGTTTCTTGAAGGGGTGCACCACACACCGCGAGCGACGGCGACGACGCCTCTCGCCACCCCCAACCACAGGGCCTGGGTCACGGAGGCAGTGGTGTAAGCGGAGTCTCCTTCATCCTGCTGGGGGTGTGTGCTTGGACCTCGTGCTCCTCCTAGGGCACCGACAACCCGCTGACGTCTACTGCTGGTGGTGGGGGTGGTGGTGGTGCTCCTCGAGTTCCACCTTTTGTGGCAGACGTGGCCTTAATCAAGAGACCTGTCGTGCGCAGACTTTCTGCCATAGAAAATGGAGCTTCTCCAGCGCTCAGGTAACCAGCCACGTCCGCCGATTCAAAAGCAGGAGTATTTTACAGTTCTGATTTTTTTTTTATGGTTGGTGTAGTGGAGATGGCCTTTGATATGAGGTTAAGGTCAAAGCCCAGTAGTGCCGAGGTTCCAGAAAGGGTGCGGGGTGTAGTGGAGACGACCTTTTGACCTGACCAGTAAGGGGATAGGTCGAAGTCCTTTGCAGTGAATTTAGATGCATCGAAAGTATAGTGAAGATGAATTTGATGGTGAATGTAAAAGATGTGGAGGGAGATATTACTGATTTACCAGCGAATTTTAGCGTTTTTAGTTTGAGGTTAAGTATGACGTTAATTACTAAGATAAGAAAGAGATTAATTAAAACGAACATTTTTACAGGGTTGTATAGGTAGCGATGCCAACTTCTGTCAGTCCTTAGCACTTGTATTTAAAGATATCCAACAATTTCTTGACGTTTTTCTTAGTCTGTGTAACATACGTGTTCTCAGTTTCTTCTCTGTCTCCTAGTCCTTGCTCGTGTGGCTCAACTTTTCACTCCATTTCTCGTAACAAAATGGAAACGATTTTTGAAAGTTTAGTCTCGAAGAAGTTCGTCTCAAAGATAACTTTATTATCATCGCTTTCTTTTTTCTTCGAAAGTCGCCATATTATCGCGAACTAGACTTTTGATTATGTTCCTCCGGAACACTTAAATTTTTTTCTCCTCTCTAACTTCTAATAATGATTAGCTCAGGAGACAATGAACTCCCCCGAGAGGGCGAGACGCTCCTTTTGCCTAGGAGACGGGACGATGCTTTATCTAAGAAACCAGTCCATCACTACCCTGAAGGCTGCGTCGCATCTCCTGGGTAGTGGGGGAAGGAGGGACTGGTCTAAACAGACTTGGGAGATGATGTGAGGTTTGGTTTCTGGGTTGGGATGAGGTTTGATGCTGCCTTCTGGAGGGGTTCCTCCCAAAACAGGAAACCTCATCCCCCTGCATATGCCAAAACCTCACTCTATATCCCAACCCACTTAGGAGGTTATTCCCCTCACCTTACCCAGGAGATCTGACACGGGCCTACATAGTGTATACTTTTCTTCGCCCCATTAAGCCAGACGATTTTGCCCCTCCCAGTAGACCAAGACTGTATGTGTTCCCCCTCGTGTCAGTTTACAAACCTGGGCTTACCAAGTAGACCAGACCGGGTTGATCTTCGCGTCACTCAACCAATAGGGAGACCAGAGTCTCCCACTCTCTCGCATCACTAAAGACCTTTCCAGGCATATCAGCCTGGAGACCACCAAGACGTGGTGGTGAGCAAAGTTGGTGATGCTGGCTACCTGCACCACAGAGTTGCAGTCGGTCTCAGCCAACATGTTACCCAAAGAGCGCGTTGATTTCTTGCGGTGGAGCGGCCTCAATATGTCAGCGTTCGAAACCCGCTATGGAGAGAGAGTTCGGACTTCGGTGTTTTCGCCTGGCTCAAGTCAGAGGTAGGCTTGCTTGCTTTCCAAGTTGTAGCTGACGCTTTTAGATGTTCTTTGGCTGTTGATTGCAAGTGACAAGATGGTTGGTTGATTCGGTCGTTTCTCTCCTTCGTCCTTCGGCAGAGGAGACGACCACCAGACCAGACGCAGGGTCTCCAGAATGAGCCTCAGAGAGAGAGAGAGACGGAATCTGGCGCTCGAGTCGAGACGTCATTGCTCGGGGGCACAAGTTTGAGAGGTGTTCTTGATTTACTTCCCCAAGTTGAGGTGGTCCCGCTGGTGGCCCGAGGCTAAGGCTCAAGTGCCAGGCCAAAACTTGAAAGGATGGTGTGATTTGCTGGATTTCATTTCATGTCTAAAGTCGTCCCGAGTTCAGGTCTCGACTGGTGCTTAGAATAGGTTATGGTACTCTTCTTATACCTCCCTACGGGGTACACGCTTCTCCGTGGACTGGGAATTTTTAGTGGAACTCTCGAGATTATCAGCTTCATCAAAGCCAAATTACGTTAAACTTTAGATTCAAACGTAAGATTTTAATTAGTACTTGATTGGAAATTGTTGCGATTTCCAGCGTCGTGTGATCAGAACGTGGTTGCTGTTGGTAAATACATGACCTAGAGTATGGCCATTATGGCAGCTGTCTATCAATAATCGTAAATGCGGCACATGTTGAACGTGGTATATCATAAATGCGATATATCGCATGTGCGGTATACCGTGAATACAGTAAATCGTAAATACAGCATAGTGTGTGAAAATACATAATTATGCATAGTTTTGGTAAAGTTAACCTTTATGAACGTTTACATATCGACATGTACGTAAGCTCTTTTCGGAAAGCTTCGTTTACAGTCATGGTTATCGAGGCGGTTCGGAACATGGGTAGGGTGGATTAATCCCCTCTCCCCATCCATGCATGGGATGGATTACTCCATCCGTGTGTGGAATGGGTTTTCTCCTCTACCCCACCTGAATTTTGAAGGGTTCAGAGATAGGTCGATCCTTATTTATTCATTAATGTTATACGGAAGTGAACCGTGGCCGCTTCAGTGTAGCGTATTTCAGTGGACGCTTTTTGCATATGCTTAACACGTGTCGTCGTTTCTGAACCAATCGTGTTCGAGTTAATGGAAGGAGCTGCTGCTTCGTGTGTCGCGTTTTCTCTGTTGCCGAGACAGTCTTAATGAATGTGTTATCCATTCATTTTTCACCTAGAGTCCTGGCCATGATGGCCCCGTGGGGTGTGTGGTCTAGCTTGGCCATGATACCTTGAGATGTGTCACGTCTGGCCCTCGTCAGCTCAGTTCTGGCCATAATGTTTCTCTGAGGTGTGTGTGTGTGTGTGTGTGTGTGTGTCCCCCCGTCTGGCCACATTAGCTCTGCCCTGGCCAAAATGGCCGTGACCCGGGGTGTCCAAATCTAGCCATGTCTCATCCCTGCCCCGGCCATGATGGCCCCTGAGGTGTGTCCCGTCTGGCCAAGTCACCTCCGCAAACGTTTGCACTATGAGTTTTCGTCCTTGACGATTTTTTTTTTTTTTCGTTTCGGTAATATGATCTTGGATGAGACTGTTTATTGAGATGAATTACATTTTGCCGGCAAAGAGAGAGAGAGAGAGAGAGAGAGAGAGAGGTTTGCCCGCGGGATGTGTACGAATTTACGAGCAAAGTCATTTTGATGATTAGGGGAAAAAATAAAAAAAAGAGGGAAAGAGAATATTTCCCCCTGGAGAAAAGCGAGACAGTTTGAGCGGGTGAGAGAGAGCGCCTGATGGCTCCAGGCGAAGGAACCCAAGTCTGTGAACAAACTAGGGGAAATATCTCTCTACTTCACAGGAATGTGGCGAATTTCCTAAGCACGGTTTGTACGTATGATACGAATAATCTCCCCATGAAAGGACGTCTCAAGTCTGATTCGACTCGCTGTCTGTACAGTTTCCCCTCCTTTACAATTTTCCTCTTCGTCTCTTAAAAAGCCACGAGTATCGTTTACCTATAATTCTTACCTGCTGTTGCATCCAGTGTCCACCAGCGCTCGATCTCGTCAGCAGCTCCCCGGCGAGGGAGCGGCGGAGGATTTCTTGTCATTAAGGATTATCATTGGTAATTCGAAGCGTCTTGTTTGCTGGGACTCCGGCAGTGACGTATTTCAACGTCAGTGTTTCCCCAGTGGATAACCAAGCGTTTTAGATCAAGTGGTGGTGATTTTACGATTGTAAGACTTGAGTGTAATTTGCGATTGTGTGTGTGTGTGTGTGTTTAAGTTCTTATTGATACACAGACGAAGCATTTCACTCGTAGTGGACAAAGGTAGGTGGAGGGCATTGTAGAACTGTATATACACTGGGTGCAGTACACTGAGGAAGGAGGATAGGTAACGTGTGGGCACACGACTTTCTGTATACCACAGCGTTCGGACTGTATAGTAAGTTACCCGTTGCCCTGTAGACACACACACACACTGGGCAGCGATCTCTCTCCAACAACGTTACTCTGAAGTATTCGTAATATATCCCGTAACTCCAGTTGACTCAGAAAACCCTCCAGTGAAAAGGAACTTCTCTGAGCGCAAGTGAACATCCATTCTTAAGCTACGTTCGGGAATGTACTTCCCATTGTAACGAGCCGTTTGATTGTCACGTATGCGTCACCTGTATAGACGCTGATCGTTGGCCCCTCTACTCTGATGGTTTGTCAGCTGCCGATCGACTACCAGGGTTTTTTAAGGACGGCCAAACGTCGTCTTGTAACTACCAGTCGAGAGAGAGAGAGAGAGAGAGAGAGGGGCACAATAAACTTCGGGAGGAAAGGGGGGGGGGTGGAGAGAGAGAGAGAGAGAGAGAGAGAGAGAGAGAGAATCAAACCAGTTGTAATAACAATAATGAGACGATAAAAATCGTGGGAGAGAACAATAGAGAATGTGGGACAGGAACGTAGTCATGATACTAACATGCAGCAGATATGAACGGACGCCGCTTGTGATGGGGTGGGGTGGGGTGGGGGAGGGGGAGAAAGGAAGGAGCAGGCAATACACACGCGATGAAAAGAAAAAAGAAAAAAAAAAAAAAGAGGCGCGAAATTGAATCTCCCTTTAGATATAGAATAGAGAGGAAGTGAGTACAGTCACGCGTATTGTGATGGCAATGTTGAAGGTGCTCTCCCTAGAGCTGCCACATCGAAGGAGCAGGCGATGCAGTCTCCCTAATGTGTACCTGGTGGAGGAGGAAGCTGTGTGTTACATGGTGTCTTAGGAGGTGTTTACGTATATATCACGTAATGTCTTCCTGACGGCAGGATTCGAGCAGCTACCATTAATGTAGGAGCTGCAGAACGAATGGTACCGGTTCGAATCCTGCAGTCAAGAGGACGCAGAACACTTCCTATCACTAGTTATGGATAAGGAGAAGAATCCCTTTAACTTTCTCTACAAACATATCATCAGCTCCATCCTAAACCACGCCTCACCGTCATTCTTCTTAGGAGCAGACACTGCAAAACTACAAAACCACGTAAAACAAAGTACCTCGATACAATCACTGGTTGCCTCGCGGACATAATCATCTTCCATCACCCTTGCACAATGTAACAAAAGTACTCCCAGTGCAATCTCACTTCAATATCCTCGGCACCCGATTCTTTGCAACAGCCCTTGGACCCCTCCCTCTCAAGCCACACTATAACCAGCCACCATCCCCTAAGCAAATGCAAAAGAATTTACACGTACTTCCACTCTACCGATCTATATTCGCGGATCCCTCCTCCTCCAATAGACGTAATATTGACAAAGTTCTACAAGCTCTGAAAAAATGCACCCTTATAATTACGTCTCATATATTGCTCAATGCGTCTGAAACTATATTTTCCAGGCATGTACGAGTGACACTTTCTCGCCTGCGTTCTCTTACACAATACAGACACGATTCAACATAACACAGGGCACGTCATGCCCAAAATATAACTTCCATTGGACACTTACTCCTCAACTGTCCTACACTCAGGCTACACAGATGGACACAGAACGTTACCAGACTTCATTACCTGTCCTCCCTCCAGGTGAACTTGCCCAGCTTCCTGTGCGCTGCAGGAGCTATTATAATAGACGGGGAAGGTTCCTGTGTCACGTGCTTGTATCATCACTTCTTTTCAACCATCACTTTACGTCCGCCATGATTCTCTCTCTCTCTCTTCTCTCTTCTCTCTTCTCTCCAGGGACATTAACGGCACATGCGGTAGCATGTTTGGAAACTCTCCCCCCCCCCCTCCGTTATACTTAGAAACATTCCACCTCTTAAATCGTCCCGGTAATTAACACTTTGGTGATTATACTGCCAAACCGCTGTTTACAAGAGTGGAGGGAAAAAAACATACGTAAATATTTAGGTTGGACATAATTCTGCTCTTAATACGTTCGCGAATGAGTCTCAAAAGACATACCAATGATCGTTAGAATAAAGTGAGATTGAGAGTCCTCGTCCGTGAACACATTACGACTGTCTACTGAAAATAGCAGTAAGGCTCTTAAAGTATTTTTAAGACTCCTTTTGTGGTGTATTCTCCTCTTGTCTTTCACTTGTGACCTACTGGGGGTTTTGTCTTCATTTCTAGTGTACTTATATCACTGTAAGTTAAGCCAGCTTACACCATCTTTCTGTTCTACATACCAAAATCTTAAGCTTATACCTACTGTAACTTTACCCAGCAGCTTCTTATACCATCTTTCTGCCATACGTACCTACTTTAATCTTGGCCAGCTTATACCATCTGAAGTGCTGCATATATACTAAAGCTTGACACCAGAACGCATGACGTCTTAAAAATCGTTGTTATATGTAAGCTTTTCTCGTGCGGGCTTTTTTTTTAAGCTGTAGCAGTTTTATTCATTTCCTCTCGAGAATGAGCGTCAATTTCTCATGGCATCGTCAGTTTGATCATTCCGTTTTCTCACACGGTGTAAATTCCTTAAAAAAAATTGAAAAGAAAAAAAGAAAATGACAGTTTTTAGAGAATGTATTTAGGGAGTAACTTAGGGAAACCTTCGAACGGCAATTGCTCCTTGGACGCAGGGAAGACATACCATAATTTTCCTTACGTAGGACCTCTTTTTTTTGTTGCTGCTGCTGCCGAAGACCCATGTGACCCGGGCAATTAATGAAGCAGCTGCCTCTGATGGAACGACGCTGTTAGCTTTCAAGTCGGTGTGTACACAACGCCACAAGTTTCCGGTAGACACACGTTAACTTTCTGTTGCTCTTGTGATAGCCAGGAGGACGAGGACGAGGAAGAGGAGGAGGAAGGAAGGGGTGGTTGAGGTGTGGTGGGGAATAACGTCATTAAATATCGGACAAAAGAAGAAAATGGTAAAATGTAATTTTTTAGAATACTGTGATAAAGAAAAGACTTTATTTTATGAGTGTCGAGTGATGAAAAAGATTTTTTTTATTTGGGTGTCGAGTGACGAAAAAGACTTTTTATCAAGGTGTCGAGTGATGAAAAAGACTTTAGTTCAGGGTGTCGAGCGATGAAAATGACTTTATTTCCGGAGTGTCGAGTGATGGAATCGACAGCAGATTCATCTCCTTCAGGTGGGGGTCATGTCGACCCATCATCATCCAGCACCAACCTGACGGTGTTCTCCTCCTTCACCTCCTCCTACACCTCCACCTCCTCTATTCCCCTTCCCTTCCTCCTCCTCCTCCTCCGTCCCCCCTCTCCCCCAGGTCGTGTGTAATGGTCCTGCAGGAGCCTTCATCTTGTCACGTGATTACAGGGTATTTTCATGTTGGGCTCGTGACAGTGGTGGCCTCTGGGGGTGGGCGAGGGTGAGGAGGGGAATATATGCATCGCTACTCATCGTATTGGCCGAGAGGGTGGCGCGATTGGCCAGCGTTCTGTTGTGACTCGGGCGGTTTTGGTCTCGGGGTTTTAAGAACGTGTACCCGTTGCTACTGAGGCTGTTGTATCACACACACGTAACACATATAGGTACTTGGCATTAGCCTAGGGTGTGTGTATGTGCATGAATACATAGGAGTAAAGTCATGGTACTCATATATACAAGGTTAAGAGACGGGGCAGCACGAGTGTAAAACTCAGTCTCCATAACACACACACACACACACACACACACACACACACAGGTAGGGCATAACATGGAATTAAGCGAAAAAAGTGTTATAAAAAGATGTAAAGAAATGCTTTTGTTGTATGACTGGTAATTGAATGGAATAAACTGAGGGAGGACATGGTAAACGTAGACAGTATAGAAAAGTTTGAGACGACGTATAATAGTAAAGAATGTCCATGAGATGGTGGTGCCTCCACGAGTGTAAAACTCCCTCCCTGCACAGTACAAATAGGTAATTACATACACACACACACACACTCGCACACATCTCCCCCTCGGGGCTGGTCGATAAATAGTTACCTGGCTTAGTCTGGTGTGTGTATGTGTGTGTGTGTGTGTGTATAAACACACACACACACACACACACACTGCAAGGATGTTTAGAAATATACTTATAAAATGTAACAAGTTACACCCTGAAATAGCTTGGCAAGTTGCTTAGTTATTATGCATAATAAGTTCAGGAGACGAGTGGAAGGGATTACGTTGGGGGAAGTGACTTCGACTCCAGTCGGCGCCTCACGCTGAGACTTTTGTCCCGGTCTATGTCAGCGTGTTACTCGTGTTTGGCAAAGTTTTTGAAGCGGGTGTTTGAGACGATTTATTCTTGCAGTAGTCATTATAGTCAGTGTGGTTTGTCTCTTCCCTCCTCTGTTCTGCCTTGAATTTCAGGGCTTCATTATTGTGCTGAAGGTTCTTCCAGTGTCTCGCTGAAGACTGTGGAGGGGAGCGTGTTAGGGTTGGCGACGTCTGTGTCCTTGTTTCCAAGGGGTTTCCTCATTTTATGTGGTTGAAGTCCCATGTTTCTTGGACTCGCATGATGCAAGATTCCTTTCGATCTCGGGGTCACACGTCTACTGCCTTCGTACATGGTAGAGCCTTCGGCTCCTGGTCTCGTATCTCGCAGATTCCGTGACGCTCGGCTTCGAGTGCCTGTAGATAGATCCGAAGGCCCTCGTCTTCTGCCGCCCCACGAGCTCTGGGCCAGTGGTCTGTGGGTCGCAAGGTTTCTGACTTCCTGAACTGAAGTACATCCTTCGCCGAAATGATCTCTTTCACCAAGGGTAGTCCATCTTCCCCACCCCTGCTACTGACTGTAGCGCAGCCTTGACACTGCTCCTGGCCATGTGTACTGGGTCCCACGAATCCTGACGTCACGTACTGAAGGTTCCACTCCGTCTGCCATCACTTGCTGTAGGTAATTACGGGTCAGTGACCGCACAGTCGTATGGGTACTTGTATCCACTAATGACTGCTACCGGTGCGCCCCTAACAGCGTCTGGGACACTCGGGTCATGAATAAATGGCTCGGTCTTGACCTGTAACGAGCCTCTGGATTTAGACCTGGTGGTGGACCTTGCTAGGTCGTAGCCTGACCTGGTAGCGGCGGACCTGGCCAGGACCGCTCTGTGGGTGCTGCAGGTTGTGTTGTGGAGGCCACAACGCGGGAGGGTAGGACTGGTGGTCGTGGTGGAGGGAGCTCGTCACCTCAGACGTAGGATGAAGTCGAGAGACGCGATGTCTCTGGTAGGATGAGAGAGGAGAGGAGAGAGTGAAAGAAGAGGACAGAGAGTGTTAGAGTTGGAGGGGAGGAAGCAACGTGTTTGGAGTGGTGTGGTTGAGGAGGGCAGCATATTGGAGGTCAAGGAGTAGGAGGCGTGTTATACGTAGAGAGATGAGAGAGTGTTACAGGTCGATGGGAGAGGACGTGTTATACTTAGAGGGATGGGAGCGTGTCATATTTATGGGAGGGAGAGAGTGTGTCTTGCGATAAATAGAAACGCTAATTATAGTCACAGGAAAGTGTATGTAAAAACACACACACACACACACACACACACATGTTACAGTTCTGTAATGTCTTAACTATTTATTTTCAGTCGTGTGACTGGCCTGACTCTAATGAACCGTTCTCTCTCTCCTTATTTATACATTTCCAATTACTGAAATGTTCTTCTGGTCTTCATCAACCTGAGCAACGTGCGTGTGTGTGTTTCTTTGTGTGTGTGTGTGTGTGTGTGTATATATATATATATATATATACCCTCGTGTTTTTTTTTTTTCTCCAAGGCGTTGCAACCGCTTGAGGCGGGACGCGGTGCACGTTATGGGGCTTCTAGCAGAACAGGACGCGAGGACAGAACCCTGCCCCGCCCCTACCCCCACCCCCTCACACACACACACACACACACACATCCTGCAACTTACTTTTACGAGTTTGAAACTGAGCCGGGTTGGAATTCGTGAAATTGAGGCTTTATGTTACTACTTGAGTTAGCCTTGGAAAATTACTCTCTCTCTCTCTCTTTTCCTCTCTCTCTCTCTCTCTCTCTCTCTCTCTTCTCTCTCCCTCTCTCCTACTGGGGAACCAGGGAGTCATAATGGTGTCACCAGTTGGCTATCGGGAGGGTTAGTGTCGGCTCGTCGAGGGAGACAGCACAACAGTGGCTGTCAAGTTTCTCTCCCTGGCTCCAGTATGCTGTTTTGTCTTTCGGACACACACACACACACACACACACACACACCCTCAACCCTTCCCTTCCCCCGGAGCCTTGACACGCGCGACAATAAACTGTATTAGAGACACCTTGACTTGCTTACCTGCAATAAATATCGCGGAACATGGACGCGAACCTCGGGGGCCGCCCCCCAACGGCTCGACGGCGTTGCCATCTTACGAGCGTAACGTCGAATCTGTTGCAGAAGTGTCTTCAGGAGCCGAAATGACTCCCCGTAACAGGATTTTCTCTAAACCCGAAAGGAAAATTGGTGAGATGGGAATTTTAAGCTACGCACCTCCTGCGTTGTACAGTGAAAGAGGCTGTGTGAATGGAATCTGAGGGTGTGTGATATTTGTAGCAGCGTAAAGGCTGTTGCCAACTGATGGCGTTGTGTTTATTGCAAAAGTCTCGTGTTGCAGCCGAAGACCTGTTTTTTTTTTTTTTCTGTGTACTGCAGCATAGATCGTTTTGGTAAATCGTATTCCATTTTTTTATAGCATTTGAGGCTCTCTGAATAAACCGTGCAGATATTCGTGTATCAACGAAGACTTGTGACGGTTAACGTAGGAAGCGAGAGGACGGTTTATTTAAGGGGAGTCGAACAACTAGTGGTGACTGCTTCATGTTATGAGGTTGTGAGAAGCAGTTTATGAGTTGGGAGGCCAAGCGGGTAATTATAATTTGATGAGATACAGTTCTCGGGGTGTCGTAAGGGAGAGATTAGCGTTCGAGGCAAATACGCCCCTCGCTCTTGCGAACGTGGGAAGCTCTGTAGCTGTAGATGTATAGAGAGGAGGTAAATCTAGATTATCGTTGTGATTTAGGTGTTTCTGAGGTTATTATCAAGAGATTAGACTTTGGCATTGTGTATATCGATTAGTTTCTTGTAATACGGTTGACTAGTAAAAAAATTGGTTTTGTAAAAATATGAAAAGAAAAGATATTTTATTTAAGGGCCCCAGCGTTATTGAAGCCTAGCTTAGGTAGATGAGTAATCCAATCGGAATATGTTACTGCTACACATCTCTGGACGTAGATGCGATTGTAGGTTGAAGCGACACTGGTACGGCTCACTGATGCAGTGACAAAAATTATAAAAATACAAATAAATGGAGAACAGAGCTCTTTGAGAACCCATAGTTAGAAATGCTTATGGTCATATACAGTACGTGTAGATGGGAAAGAAGAAATTACCACATAATCTAACGTCTTTTTGTGGACTGAATGCCACTGGACTCAAAGGGGCGTTAATTCTGCACGAGGTTATAGTGCTAATTACTGTAATGGGAAGTGCTACGTGTTTTCGATAGGAGACGCTACAAATGCCGTCGAGTATATTGGATAGGCTTGAGGGAGGGGACACTGGCTTGGCGGCGCCTCCCTCCTGTAATGTATTCCCATCGTAAAGAATCACTGAAGGATCCTCACTCACACAAGTCTGCACTCCGTTTTATGGTGATCCGGGAAGCTCTTGCCTCCGCCGTGGGAGCCAACGCTAGACCGTAAATGTTCACATGTATAAGCGCGCGCGCGCACACACACACACACACACCTCTTAGACTGTCTCTAGTATAAGAAGAGCTCTCTCTATCTCTTTATCTCCCAGTTGCTCCCAGCTCCATGGACTATCTCGGTTGTAAAAAGAGATATCTCTATATATTTCCTTCTTGCTCATAGCCCCACAGAGTAACTTTTAAAAAGAGCTATCTCTATCTATTATCTCCCAGTTGCTCTTAGCCTCGCAGACTATCTCTGGTGTAAGAAGAGCTCTCTCTGTCTCCCAGTTATCTCTGGTATAGATAGAGAGCTCTCTGTATCTCTTATCTCCCAGTTGCTCCCAGCCCCATGTCCTTACCCTAGCACTTACATCGTAGATGTTGAGGGAATGATAGAACTGTCTATAGCGTCTATAGCTAACTGTTCCCTCGTCAGTTCGATGGCTTGAGGCGCGCTGAGGAGGCACCAGCCAGTACTACTGCTGCTGCTGCTCTCTTAACCCATCCAATAGTTACACAGTCTTGGAAATTCATCAGTCAAGCTGAACTTTTATACGTTAAAAAAAGGAAATCGATTTGACGCGTTTCTCTCTCTCTCTCTCTCTCTCTCTCTCTCTCTCTCTCTCTCTCTCTCTCCCCTCCACCCCACCCTTCCGTGCATGTCAGGGTCCATCTCATTGCATGACTGTGTCTCCCCGCGAGGTGAGCAGAAGACATGTTTTTCTCGGGATTTTAAGACGCGGGATTGCGGCCTGATGGTAATGCCCCACAAGGAAAAAGAAAGGAACTGTTTCTAATGAGAGATGGCTCGTCTCTAATAAGGAGATGTTTTGTAGGAGACGCGTTCTCGGTAATCTGGTTTCTTTAGCGAGATTTTATTATTTTTTTCCCCACCCCCAGAGTTAGTTCAATTATTCGGATGGATTTGGTGTATTTAGGTGGGATCTGGGTCGAGTTTGCTCATTACGAAGTGGATTTTATGCGCATTTTGATGTCATTTCGTTATTTCGGATCGTTGGCGATGGGCGTGACTGCCGACTTCCTCCGCCATCGTGTTAAGACACATGGTCCCCACCGTCAAAGCACACACACATGCACACCAATGCAGAACGGTTTTCTACATGTTCATGCACACCGCTGCCCTAACTGTGCCTTAACTGTGATCTGCCACTCTTTTCACTTCCCCCAAAAATTCTTAAATACTCTCCATTGTCTCTTCTTTTCCCCTTTCATTCACCTCTTTATATTTCAGTTCAGGCCCGTCCTTGACGTGGACTTCTGTCCGCGACTGGAGCCTCCAACGTAAAAAAAGATAGAAAAAAAATATTACACGCCCACAGCACAGACCACATAACACCCACACAGAGCGAGAGCCCTCCTCATTTAGCATCGGGTTACACCAGGCTAAATTTCGGGCCGTAGAGAAGAATTACCATGGTTTCTTAAGGCTTTAGAAATCTCCATCATCCCGTGACGTGAGAGTGACAAGTTTCCCCCCGCGTCCCGGCCCCGGCCACAGAGATGAAGGCGCCAGAATTATGAGGCCAGTCTTATCCTTGTTTGTCACGCCCACCAGCCTGTTGACCTGACTAGAAGGCCCACACACGAGACATTGTGACTCTCCTGGTTGCGGCATTGGTAGCCTTTGTGCCCCTGTGTCTCTAGGTGTTCCACACAACAAGTCTGGTGACTGAGGAGTTTGTACGGATGCGTTGGTCACTTGGAACCGTCGCCTCGGTGGCGTTTGGAGTCGTGGACGGACGCGTCGATGACTGGGGCTGCCCCACGCTACCTGCTTGGTGACCTAGGGCACCACGCTACCTGGTTAAGGTTTAGAGCCTTAAGGTACCTGCTTGTTGTCCAAGGGCCTTACGCTGCGTTCCTGAAGACCTGGGGCCTTGCCGTAGCTGCTTAGAGACATGGGACTCAACGCTTAGAACTTGGAGACCTTTATCTCACACTGAGTCTGCCTCAGCGCCCCGAGCCTGTTGACTGGACAATCTCCAAGGAGATCCTGGTGACCCCAGGATCTCACAGAGATGGCTTGGTAACCAAGGACTACACTCACACACACACCGATTGGACTTTCTGGTGACCAGGGTCACCATTACCTATGGCCAGGCACAGGCACATCATGAGACGGAGAATCTATTAATTCAAGCGCTCTTGCTGGGACTATACGGAGACCTTATCATCGCTTGGAACGTTCCTGCTATGAGGCAGGTACGTCGAGGCCTCCAAATGGAAGAGTGTCGTGACCTACAAGCGGGGGGTCCTGTCCATGACCTGGTGACCTGCGGTCCTAATGCAGAAGACTCGGAAAGCTCCCGCCCGACAGCGAACCCTGAGATTTAAGTCTTCGTAGAGAGGATCTGATAACGGCATGTATTCCGGTCCCTCTTATGGAGGATCTGATGACCTTCGGCGAACCTTGAGACGATTTAGTGAGCCACGGTCCCTTCACAGTGAGACCTGATGACTTTCTATGCCCTTGCCGAAGCACCCGGCGGCTTGAGAGCCTTGCGCAGAAGTCCTCCTAACTTCATTTGTTCCCGTCAATGACTTGGGTTATCTGTGCCCCACTCACACTCCGTCCTCTGGGGACTGCCAGAGGGAATAATTGTTGCTACGCAGTACTCGGTGTGCCACAGGACACCCCTTCCGATAATCAGGTGGTTACTTGATACCCTCCACACACACAAATGGTGACCTCGAGTGCTCTCTGTGACAACTTTGTGGTGTGGAATGGACCCGCGGAAAGGACACGAATTTTGAAAAAGGTTGAACTTTTTTCTTCAATCGTACCGTCGTGGGTAAGGGCAGTGGTACGGTGCTCAAGGCCTGGGCCGTCGTTCGCAAAGGGTACATTGTACCGTCTTTTTTCTCGAGGGTCATCGTACCGTCGTGTGTAAGGGCAGTGGCGCGGTGCCCAAGGGCTGATCCATGGGTCTCAAAGGGTACGTTGTACCGTCTTTTTTTTCAAGAGTCGTCGTACCGTCGGTGGTCAAGGGGTCGTACCGTCAGTGAGCAAGAGTCGTACCGTCGGTGGTCTAGGGCCTTGCCGTCGGTGGTCTAGGGCCGTACCGTCGGTGGTCAAGGGCCGTACCGTCGGTGGTCAAGAGGACACGGTACACGTAATACATCTGTGGGCTGAACATTTTTCCCTGACTTATCTATGAGCCCGAGGAAGGCCCTGGTGCTGAAGCATGAAACTTCCATATTTTTTTTCGTTATTATTCATGGAATCATAAATTCCAGATCATGTTTCTTGCCCCGAGTACTTACTTGATCCTCCTACTCCTGATGCGATGCTCATGAGCTCCATTCTGAATTCATATAAGGAATTAAGATCAGGTGAACCTCTCTCGCACACACACACACACACACACACACACAGTACAAATAGGTAATTACTAATAGGTGAAATAGGTGATTACAAATAGGTACAGTATGTAATTACATGTACAACGCTTTCCTTATAATTAACAATTAGGCACAGTTGATCAGATAATCTCTAGAAAATGAGCATTGATTTTGTATTGGGAAAGATAATCATAATTAAGTCTCCAGTGTTTGCGTGCGTCACAGGTGTATCGTCCTTGTTATGACGGAAGGGAAATCACCCGTCTCTACCTGTATCTGTACCGAACTGTATAAGTTACTTCGTTTCTTACGATTCTGTCTACGTGTGGTCTGCTGTCTGTGTGGTCAGCCGTCTGTGTGGTCTGCCGTCTGTGTGGTCTGCTGTCAGTGGGGTCTGCCGTCTGTGTGGTCTGCCGTCTGTGTGGTCTGCCGTCTGTGTGGTCTGCCGTCTGTGTGGTCTGCCGTCTGTGTGGTCTGCCGTCTATGTGGCCTGCCGTGTTTGTGGCCTTCCAAGGTCAGCGTAAACTTGCGCTCGCAACACTTTCTTTGACGCAGCCACCAAGCCTACACCAGGTCACAGCCGTATCTCAGGGAAATGCCAGCCAGTAAATGGGATGGGTGGTAGGTGTTGGTGAATGGGCAATCTAGCGGTTGCTTACCCATTATATATTGCGCGTCGTTTGCAGGGGACGGGCGGGCCTCCTTCCTTACTCTCCTATTGGTATAAGGGGTTAACCAGGGAACCGACCGTCAGAACAAGCAAAGACCTTACCAGGTAACGCCACCTCTGCAAGCAGACGTATAAGCTTGTCTGCAAAGTCGTGTTACTTGCGTGAGAAGCTGAATGAGGAGCCTAAAGCCAGTAACTCTGTTATGGATGTGTTACGTGATGTAGTTGATAAAAGGAAATGTTTCATCGAAGAATTAAAGTATAAGAATGGCCGAGTAGAGTTGTTTACAAAGAAGTTTATTTCATACAAATTTGGAAAGATACAAAGATTGTAAGGTGATGAAAAGAATGGATATGAGATAAGATGTGAACGGCGGAATGACATTGTTCTTTGGTTCCAAGCACTCAATCGGGACATATTCACTTACTCCACCATTTTCTATAATTATACTTTCCATATTGCTGACACAACCTTCCTGCTCAACGGTTGATATTTTTCAGAAAATATATCAACCTAACAGCCAGCAATTAACTTTACTGCCAAGGAAATCTATGAATTATTGGCGACTGTGTATGGGGATTATTTGTCGTGTTTCTGGCAGCATCCTCGGCTTGACTGTGTACGAGGGTTAGTTGTCGTGCGCCTGACAACTCTTTTCGGTGTGTGTACAGACGGAGGGACATACAGGACTGCCCGTTTTAAAGTATAGATCTTGGGCGAAGATGTTCGTCTGCCTCTGGTGTTGTTCTTTATATCTCTTCTAGCCTTTTCACCCTCCTCCTCCTCCTCCTCCTCCTTCTTCTTCTTCTTCTTCTTCTTCTTCTTCTTC
>JAYMFT010366063.1:0-22257 GCA_038088735.1 Panulirus argus
TCTCTCTCTCTCTCTCTCTCTCTCTCTCTCTCTCTCTCTCTCTCTCTCTCTCTCTCTCTCTCTCTCTCTCCTGTCCTCAAACAACATACCACACCTTATTTCCTCTTATCGAACTCTTTATCGCCATAAATCACATTTCTAACTTTCCGCATGACACAAAATAATGTTGATGGTTTAACGCAGAGCGTTTTGCTCACCCTAACATCTTGGCAAAATACAGCAAGCCCCTCACATGTACAAACTCCCATCGTATCCACCTAACTGTGATGTACCTCCCTCGTTCCGTTCCATTCACTCACTCCACAGATACAAGCCACGGCAAACAACCAACTTAATTTTCACCACTGTCTAATACCCGATTTCGTTCTTCACTATCTCGTTCCTCACTTACGCTACATCTACGAGTAACACCCACACACACCCAAGGCTCAGGAGTTTGTACTAAACCGAGTATTCTCATTACCCAAAATTCCCCACACAAACAATGAGTAGCATTACATGAGGAAACATCGGATTGGCTCAAACGGGATGCCACAAGGCTCAGTCCCGGGACCTATACTGTTCACTACCTATATCAGGAACTGGGAGACAGGACTTGCCAGTAAAATTTCAACTTTCGTCCAAGGCATGACTTCAAATAATAAAGTACAAAGAAAGACTTTACTGATTCAGATGATTCAGACATAATCAGACTAATCCCTTCGTCACAAACGTGGCAAATGGACTTTTAGACATGCAAATCAATGCACTGTGGTGTTGAATATATCAAACGTGAATTCATGTCTGGTAAGCCCATTATCAGAATAGCAAGACAAACAAAGGACCTAGGAGTAATAATCATCCATGATCCAAAACATGCAGGGCAATGCTTAGCTCCATATCATAAGGCAATGTTAATTTTCAAAGCCAAAAATATATACAAGAAAATAGACAATACCTACTCTTCCAAATGCCAGAGTCCAAGACAATATTTAAAAAACGCTGCTCAATTCTGGTCACCAAACCCAGTCAAAGACGAAGAAAAAATTACATATAATAGTATAACAAACATACTAAGAAAGCCTCTCAGAACTAAATATACGAAGAAAGATTACGAAATCTAAAGTTATTTTATATACATGTTCACCCACTCCATGGAGATGTGAGAGAGGCTTTTCAAAATATGTAACATTGACAATAAAATTTGCCAGAAAATCTTCACCTGACAGAAATACAATAATCAGGAATAACGATATGGATTTTACAGGAAAGATGTAGCACAAACGTGAGCAAAAGATTTTCCAACGGCAGAATAACAAAACATTGGAATAAACTAAACACCAACGCTATCAAAGCGACAACTCTCAATAGTTAAAACATGGAAAGACAAATACTTAAATGATATTTGTGTCGTTTAAGTATGTACGTGCGAACTCAAGTGGGTGTGGGAGTGTAGTAGATCTCTTGTGGTTTGAATGAAAATGTATGGACGGTTGTGTGCGAGTGCTGCTCTCTAGTGGGTTTGCTGGCTTGCCGCTCTCTGTCATTTCCAGTTGCATGTTTGAGTGGTTCGGTATGGATGGCGTGGCTCGTGTGCCGAACTTCAGAAACTGGCATGAACAGTGCAGTGATTTGGCCTCGCGAGACGAAGATCCGAGGCAGTTTCTCAGAGCGAGGGTCTAGGCGGGAGAACCGAGCGGGTGAGCCGTTCACACCAGCTCCTGGCTGGGGCCTATGACAACGGTATAGGTGGACTGGAGGTCAGTGTCACCCACCCTGAGGCCGAGGCCACGGGTATAGGGATCGACGTGTGGCTGAATCCCTGGGTAATTGTCAAGTCCTGGAGACCCCGAGATAGCACTGGTCTCTTCGCTGCGGGTCACCAGCCAATCGCTTTGCTTAGAGAAGACCTTCCCGTCACATCCCGGAGCTGAAGGGGGAACAGACGGGCGAGATCGGTAGTGTTTAAGTCATCAAGGTGATAGGAACCCTCCCTACTAAGCTGGTTCGATTCCTTTGCAGCTAGGCATCCTTCAAGAGCGATTTTCCCTGATTAGGTGTGGTGTTTTATGTTTATGCCAGCAGACCTAAGTGGTTGAGCGATTGCAGTTCTCTACTGGCGTGAATGGGAGTGTATCAGTGTGCGCGCGAGTGCTGCTATCTAGTGATGTGATTGCGAGTTGCCGCTCTATTATTTTTTTTTTTTCAGTTGCTTGTCTAAGTTGCTGAGTATGAATGACATCAAATCGTTTCATGTTAAGAGTGTTGACGCGTGATGGAACAGAGTGTATCTGCGGCACTACCAGACAGACCTCTCAAGTCCACACTGCTCCTGTCAAACCTGTGTTCCCTCGAGCCGAGCCGTCAGATTTCACATAACATTGGAGCCTGTCAAGGATGACAGTAAGGTATGCACATTTCAGCATTTTGTCCCAATACATAAGTGGTTAAAATTCTTCTCCATCAGTGTCGAGCGCTATAATCAGAATGTGTTTTCCAGTCTAAGAAACAACTTCTCAGAAATAGACCATCAGGTCGTCTGCTGTCTGGCATTCCCATTTACTGTCTTCCAGCAGACAATCTTATAAATCATTAGGTCTTCTGTTATCTCACTTTCCCCTGTGCTCCAATGCACATAAACTGCATCTGAATCTTCCTTCCAATACCTCAGCTTTACACCAGTATTTACCCTGCTAGGCATAACCTAACATCCAGTCCATGTTCACAATGAACAATCGTGACAAAATCTTTCAGCATCTCATCAGAACTTCAGCTTTGACCCCGTTGCACGAAGGTACGACCCTTGAACACGACAGTATGACCCTTGAATGTGATGATATGCCCTTAAGGATCAAGCTAATGGCCATGCCATCATACCCTAGTCGTTTAGTCGTATTCAATGGGATAAAGCAATGGAAGCGATGTGATATCTGAAGTCGTTCACTGGCTCTAGTTTCTTCTCGGCAACATACAGCCTTATACACAAAACTCCTTCTCTCGTTCAGTGACTTCTATGCAGGGTGTCTCTTCTTGTCTAACATTAACCCTCGCCTCACACCACGGGGAAGATCAGAACCACATTAATATTATAGTACAAAACCACTCTTTGCATTAACTCCTCCATTAACTTGGCATTATATCCTATACATACTTGACCAGCCGTCTCAAGTCCAACTATCAAACAGCTCAACTTTTGGATACGTATTCAGCAAAGTCTAGTGCTAGCACAACACCCACTGTCCAGTACATTACATTCTTTCCCTGGTCTTACATATACTTCATGGAAATACCAGTCTGCTACAATTCAGTCCTATCCCCTCTTGCAATGCCTTGAACTACTCCGTAACCCATACTTGCTCCTTTGATTAAGATCTGTACACACACACACACACATACACACACACACACAAAACCAGACGGCATAATATAAAATTAGCAAGAAACCTGTTATGAAAAAAGTTAAGTATTTCAACAGTACAAGAGTGACGGATGAATGGAATCAAATAACTAAAAACATGGTTAATGCTGACGGCACACTGAAATGTAAGGAGCTGTGCGACTGAGAACGTTCGAGAGATGGGGCTTCGTGACAGTTTACACTCCCTCCCCATGCAGTACAAAAATAGATAATTACAAACAGGTAATAAATAATCACACACACTGCAGAAAAAAAAACGGTAAGTTATATGACGGTAAATAGCTGGGTCCCACGAGTGAGGTGATGCCTCCATGTAACGTGTAAATAATTGATTACATGCAACTCGCCTCCGCTCTAGATTCAGCGGCAAATAATTCACTCGATGCGCCAACCAAACACTCGCACCCAACATACTCGAATGAGAGCAGTATGTCAAGTACCATTAAGAATATATTTCTGAGCCAAATCTGATATAAGAAGGCTTATTACTAGTCACGTTTCACTTTGATATTAATTATTATTCCTCTGCCACTCTGGCGAGTCCTAGTGTGTTATGCCATTCTACATCTTATTCTTTTTTCTTTTCTTTTTTTATAAATAAGCCCACAGCAGGGTACAGATGCAAAAGACAAAAAAAAAAAATGAATCTAACCCGCCTACAGCTGACATTTCTGCTGCAAATGTTATCCTAACATGGGAAAACGAGAAAATTCACTCGAATATTCCTTACGCCATTTGTATATTTCACTACATTCTGATACAGCACGACCTTTATCGACTTGTTCAAACCTTTGCACATGCCTGGTTTCACTAAAAAAAAAAGAAAAAGTAATCGTTTTATGTAAGCTCTTTACTGCAGATCTCCATCTCTTTGCCTTCATCATTCAATTCACTTTCTCTCCATTTCTCTCCCACCTCTGTACTGTATTTACTCATCACACTAATCACATTTATACAGCCATTACTTTATTTTTTCATAGGGTGGAACATTGTTTAGCATCTGTTCATTAACGAAACTCCCACAGTGTTAAGTAACCATAACGAAATAGGGGAACTTCCGTTATCGGACCATACATTCTTGCACTGTTACTTCATAATCCCTTCTTTCTCTCATTCCACACCCTTGTGCCACCAGACACCACAGCCAACATCTGTGGTGTCACTCCCAACACTAACACAACGATCATCCTTTTCCCAACACTAAGACCAGACTTCGAACGGCACGAAATGGGCAAAAACACACCACAGTAAAATAATTAATTCAAAATCAGGAAACGAGGGCTGCTAAAATAGTACAGGCCTAAAGCCGAAAGATATCCAACCATCCACAAAAGGGGTTAACAGATTAATCTCTTAATCTATTTGCACTCCTCCCTTTAACGCAAAAAAATCGGTATCTTATTTTCCTTTCAATATATCAAAAAAAAAAAATTGCTTGTACCTGAATCATTTGCCCTTTACCCGTACGATATTTCGTAACATTTCTCATCTTTTTTTTTTCTCTATATCAAATTATTCCTCATCTCTCGATTGCATTGATAAAATTCCCTGGACTTTCTCATCAATCTTGTTTTTGCCCTTGTGATGTACACAGTCTCTCTCTCTCTCTCTCTCTCTCTCTCTCTCTCTCTCCTTACTCACACCTTTTCCATGAAACAAGTCATGAATTTCACAGTATCATTAATACTCATCACTTGGACCTATATGCTATAGATGCTTCCAGCTATCCTGGCATGGGATTTTACAGTCGCCGCTTCATTGTCTAAATGATCTTGGGGTCCTTACAGATATACCTAATGGGACTGTGGACAAGTAACGCTCAATGTTTCATTTTCCACAAAATTATGGTTTACCCCAAAGTACCCCGTCGCTTGTTTATCCCCATATTCTCGAATTGACAATAGTACTACAAAACGGAAATTAAATTCAATGTACGTACAATACATAAACAGTTCTTTAGCCATCAGGACAGAGTAGCTTTGCTCTTCAATTTACCCAAAAACGTTATGAGTTAAATCTCTACTTACTGTGCGCGCCAGAATGTACGGAGCATAGAGTATGCTGCTCTAACGGTATTTCGGCATTACACGCTGGTGAGTAGTACATTTAAATAAGGAAACTAACGGTTTAACCGTGATAAATTTGCTTAATTAAACTGACTGTTCAACGGGTGACTATATAATAAAATTATATAAAGGGCGACTAAAGTAAAAATGTTATTACAGAAAACGAGGATTTCATGAGCTAAGGCCAAACTACGTTAGTTTGGAGAGGTGGATAAAAGAATATTGTATATCTAACGAGATAATTACAAACACAGCTTCAAGTAAATACGCAGGTGTCACTAGCTGTACTCCACAGAGAATTCCCACGATTAAAAAAAAATTGATGCTTTGTAAGTAAAGTACTGCTAAATATCACACGTGAATATCTATACCGTACCAGACGTCAGTGGAAAATGTATCCATAAAGCCATTAATTTTCGTATACGTCCATTAAGGTTACGAATTATGCAATTGTTACTTCTGAGTAACATTCAAAGTTACTTTGACCTTTCTCTACACGGCCTCCATAGCTCAGTGGCTAGAGCACTGGTCTTGTAAACCAGGGGTCGGGAGTTCGAGCCTCCCTGGGGGCTTGTAAGACTACGAAAATTTATTGACCAACCTTAAGAAAGTATTCCGTTTGCCACAACCCTGTATTTGAAAGATTCTCAAGTGATGCTTAGATCGTTGGCTACTGTGAGCGTAATATCTACAACGCCATCCGAAACGGGATATTCGCGGAATAAACACACTGTGAAGAGATTGCATTACCCTATAAAATCAACTAGTGTTATGGCAAGCTGAAGAAGGTCAAGGTTCAGAACAAGCAGAGTGCCTCCTTTACCTATGTCAACCTCCCTTCCAATAAATCAGCTCAACTTATTATCAATCACTTCGCCAGCATCTGCGAGACACTCGCCTAACCCCGTCACCACATGCCTCCTAACCTATTCCTAAGCCTCAGGAAACCCCCCTCTCTAAGTCGGTAATTATCTTAAATCGCCAGAAAGTTGCAAAGTGTCAAGGTCAAGCGCTCCACTGCACTCACTAACTTGCCTGTGAAAATATACCTGGAGTTCGGAGCTAGCTACACCCCTCTGGTCCATAATCATTGTATTCTTCCACCTGTTAAAATGCCCCGTTCACTGGAAGACTCCACATGTCTCACCAGTATTAAACACAAGACCCTAACAGTTTTTTTGGAGTTATGTCCCTTGTTTTCACTCGGAGCATAATCTGTGAAAGTTTTAAATATAATTGGATTTTGTCGGATACTGCAAATTCCAGAGCCTAAACAGTCTGGTGATATAAAAGTCTTCTGACACACTCGCTTCGTTAGCCTCCAAGACTCGAAGTACTACAACCTAGAAAGATAGGAGAGACCTCTTAAACCTTCCTTGACATGCACCAAATCTTTTGACTGTGTCATCATCCACATCATAACCAATGAAATCAACACTGGGATGCGAAAAATCTCATTCCATGGTTTACGGACTTCCACAGTAGGTGTCGCTAGGCTGTGCATTTCCAGGGCGCTACCTCTTCCACCTTCCAGTCCCACACCTAAGACGTTCCAAAGCCCACAGAGATGGGGTCCTTGTGCTTCCTCCTCCTTGTAAACTGAGGCCCAGGTTGATGCACTGCCTCGATGGAAGTACACCACAAGACTTTGCTGCCACTGTTGTCAGCGATGATAACAGCTCTGCTTGAAGCAACCACAACCCCTCATCCTCCCCTTCCCTCACCCTGCTCTCGCACAGTATTTGTGGTAACGGATGTCAATAAATCATTCGACAGGGTTGCTCGACGCAGCCTCATGGAGTCTTCCCACGTGATGGAGGAATGCACCAGTGGCACGTGTTGGGTGCCTTGAAATACTGTTATTCAGAAAGCCATAGAGGAAAGGGGCAGTTCCAAAGATGCCCATATATAAGGAAGGAGACTTAAAATTCATTGAACTGAAGGCTTGTTCTGGATCCACGTATCTACATTATGTAAAGCAACTTTCGGCAAGTTAAAGCTGATAAAGAACAAAAATAGGACACCAGCTTGGTAAAGTATATCTGAACCACCTGCTTAGTTTGCTGTTTCAACTTGACCAGGAAACGAAGAATGTCATAAATGCAACAAGTCCTCTCCTTCCTGTTTATGTACCTATTCCTCAGAGTCAAGGGCGGATGGTGCTGAACACATCCCGGGTCTTGAGGCTGTGGCCCAACGGGTTGTACGGAACAGGTCGAAGGTCGAGTCTTCTTCCCTGGAAGATGGGAGAAAACCTGAGTCTCTGGAACATGGCTCTGAAGACTATAAACAGCTCCATGCGAGCCGGATCCTCGCCTACTCATGCAAACACACTTGCCTGTGAATTCTTATATTCAAACATTTAGTAGGGGAATGGTAACATACCAGACATATCGTCTTTTCTGGCTGAACTAATATACCGTCTTGATAACCACAGTTCAAGAACTTTAACATACGTAAAGCAAAAAAATAAAAAATAAACATTTGTTATCCATTGGGAACTTTCTGGGACGCTGGAAGTACCAAAGCCCTGGATTCCAGGAGTCTCTGGAAAGGAAATGTCCTACGTAACAACAGGACCCTTTTATGAGACAGGCGAGATATGTAAATCCGGTGCATAAGTAATATCATAAAACTCCTCTTATGGAGCTCCTGCTGCTTCCGGAAGCAGAGAAAGGATGGACGGACTCCTTTGCAGCGAGAAGGCTCATGTCAAGAGTTGTACTCCTTTCCGTCCACTGTATCGGAACACTTTCAACTTAACGTCAATCCGTTCAGCATGGTCAGCTTCTGTGTGTGGAGGGCTGGCCTTCAGTAAACAATACTCTTACTCGATAAGATAAAGAGCCCAAATTTTACTAATATTGTCCAATACGGGACAGATTGAGAGCTGCAATGGAATTCGTCAGATTTCAACTCCTGTCAATACTATATTTTTCAGATGACAGTGGGATTTTCATTTGTGATGGTACACCGTTTAAAACAATCAATAATAATAATAATAATATTAATAATATTAATAATATCAATAATATTATTATCATTATTAACATTATCATTAAAATTATTGTAATGCTATTAGTTATTATCATCACAATTATATGAGACAATCGAAAGAATTTACAGATAATCTTTCCACCATTATGCAAGAACCGCAACATGCAAATATTTCTAAATATGCAAATCGTGCTTTAAAAAAACCGCTAATGTTACAGAGATGCTGACCAACTGGATATCTTCCGTCGATTGTCTTCAACTCAAAACACTCAGTAAGAATTACGTTGTCGGGTAGCGTGATGCTGTCATGAAAAATTCGCACCATAAACTAACACCTGATGTACGTATAAAAACCATATCGCTTCGACCAGCGTGCCTCCAGGGAGGATCGAACTCCCGGCCTCTGGTTTACTAGACCAGCGCTCTAGCCACTGAGCTATGGAGGCTTACTACTTATCTTTGCACGGCGAAGTCTTGAAAATGATCGTAAGATTCGTCGTTACGGGGCAAAAATAAACCTTTTCCTTTTGTCCCTGCGATGAAGTGGTACTGACGAAAAGCTACGATCGTCCAGGTTACGACACCACTTAAATCGTCGCTTTAAACTATGGCGGTAAAATTGAATGGCGTTACGTGTTGATGGTGCTAGTCCGCCTATACAACCCTACTTCGACAGAGTATCCTGGACATTATATAGACATCTGTAGAGTATTCATTATAGAGATCGGGAAGTCTAACAGTTTTGTAAAGTATTCACTGCAGACACCTGGTAGTCTACCAGTTTTGTACAGTATTCATTACAAACAACAGGAAATCTATAGTAAAGTATTCATTATAGACATCAGGAAGTCTACTGTAGTTTGTTCATTATACACATCAGGACCTTTACCAGTATTGCAAAGTATTCATTACAGACTTCATGACGTCTACCAGTATTGTAAACTATTCATTATAGACATCAGGACGTCTACCAGTACTTTAAAGTATTCATTATAGACATCAGGACGTCTACCAGTTTTGCAACTGGTAAAGTATTCATTAAACACATCAAGAAATCATCCAGTATTGTAAAGTATTCGTTGCAGACATCATTAAGTGTACAGTATTGTAAAATAGTCATAACAGACATCAGGAAGTCTTCCGGTATTGTGGAGTGCTCATTATGAACATCAGACGTCTATCAGTATTGTAAAGTATTCATCATTTCTTCCTGAAGCTTCCAACACCAAGGAAGTGACCTCATTCTATGTCTACCTAGAACATTCCCAATGAGCGTTGTAGAATGTACAGGGAACAGTTTGTTGCATCTAGTGTACAGGTTACGTGTGAAATGTACAGTGAATCCTCATAGGGTGTACAGGATTGTACGTATTCAGCAAACTTCTCGTACTTAAACAGCTCGATAAACGTTCACCTCTTCAGCTTGACGGTGCGACCCTTCCAAGAAGGTACTTCAGGATAGTGCTTAAGAATCGTATCACCGTGCTTAAAGATCCCACTGCCGTACTCAAGGATCGCATCTCGTAATCAACGGATCGTGCCGTCGCTCTCAAGGAGTCAAATGTACACACGTGCATCTAACAAATCGTCAACCCAAATGCCATTTCATGGCTTACAAATACTGGACCAAATACTTTCCAGAGCCCCATGCAACTGTATGCTACCTACTACAGAGCCTTCGGCAGGCAAAAACTATGGTGGCCAAAAGCGATGTTTATATTGTGACCATTCCTTGGAGAGCGGCATCAAGGGAGCTGGGTTCCCACTGCGCCTAATAATAATAACAGAAGCCGCAGCAACAACGGTTGTAGCAGGTGATGATACCAGCATCAACAGTAGTAGCAACAGTCAGCGGCAGTAACAGTTGTAGTAACAGGGACAGTAACAACAACAGACAGCAAGACAGAAGCAACAGCACCAGTAACAGCAACATAGCATCAGCAACAGTAAGAGCAACAGAGAAGGCAGCAACAACAGCAGTAGCAAAAGAGACAGGCTGGAATGAGGAGGAAGACTCCTTCAATCCAGATTAAAATTTCCCCCAGTGAAAAGGAACAAACGAAGCATGGCTGAGGAGCTTTCTCGAAGTGGGCGGGGGCCACCAGTGGTTTGCCGAAAGGCTTGGTCCTGAGACCATTATTCCTCTTGATCTATGTAGATGATATGCCAGGACTGTGCTCATAACTAATTATGTCTGTAGATGACGCCAAAGTCTTGACTGTAGTAAAGAGGGATAATAAGGATTGCATCAACTTACAAGGGGACCTAGACAAAGTCCAGTGTTGGAATGTCTTGATACGAGTATTATCTACGCGAAATAAGCAGAAGAAATTTGTGCGAGATAGACTTTGGTGTTGATATTGTACCAAACATTTTACCACAGCCCCACCTTAGAAGTATTCTAAGTAACAGAAAAAAAAAAAGTATTGCATTGGATGTTACAGTGCATGATGGTAGAACTGGCATGAATATGATAGTCATACTATTCCAAGAACCGCAAGCAATGTTCACATTAGTTAATACTGCTATGAAAACAACAAGGTATACATAACGACAGTATGTGCGTATATACAACTTGACTACATATAATACATTACGGTAGTCAAACAACTCACTGGTAAAAAAAAAAATGCATTTAATGTGCTCAAAAAAAGAAATGCAGAAAACTTCTGACAAAAACAGACTGGCAACGATTACGAACAGGTGATGAAAATGAGAGGGTGAATTAGGAAGAAATACAACGATGCATTTGTGTTCCTGGATAAGGTTTTCGTTAAGACATCGGTGATCGGGAAAGCGCGCCTCCAGTACACAAGCCCATGCACTAGCACTTGATCCTCTGTACACTGTAGACGTATCATTTCACGTGGTACTGATAACTATATAGGAAGAACATACTGGAGGATTATCTACCAGGGTAGTACACCCATAAAATGTAATAGGTTACCTGCTTTTAAAGCAGTACAACCATAGAGTAATAGATTATCTACCAGGGCAGTATAACAATAAAGTGTAATAGTGTTATCTACCAACGCAGTGCAACCATACAATGCAAGACTAAACCGATCCAGAGACAATTTCAAACAGCAGTGTCGTCCGTTACCCGTTAGGTGTGGATAAATCCCTGGTCAAAGCAAAAGAGCTCTTGCCATTCTAATAAAGCAAAAGAGTAAATAGGTATGAGAGCATTCTAACGATGCCATTCCACCGACTGCTTGCAACCCTATGGTGAAATATCTTGAGACCTCGAACACTTGCCATACCCATCTTTCAAGAGACGATCCTGAGAATTTTATCAAAGGATCGTTATCAACTCCAAAAATATCCACATTACTAAAATAATATTATTCCCTTACCATTACCTAAAATACTGTGCTGGACTCTACATAAATCCAACGTAATTTAGCAAAAAGAAGCCATCAGTTAATAGTTAATAGTTACACAAAAAATATTGCTTTTGACTCAAATCCTAGTCAAGATTTCAGTTCAGCATGCAAACTCTTGTCCTTCCTATGTAATGCAGTAGCAATGAATTAGTGCAACCCAAGAACACAACGAATACTTTAAAGCTGTACAGGAAACTATGAGCACTTGTAGAACAACAGCAAAAAAAAATCGTGATTCTATTACATTGTCAGAGCTCCAAATCTGGCCTGCCCCTGCGGGTACCGCTTAGCGTTATAATATGGATATTCGAAAGGAAAAAGTATACCAACTCCTCTTCCTCATATGTGAGTTAAATTCGATAATGTATGAATAATGTACAACTGGCAGCTGGAATAATGCCATCTTTAGTTAAGCTTATTTAAAGATATATACGTAAATTAAAACGATGCCCTAGTTTGTTTTAGACCATTTGTCAATGTACCACTAAAAGAATAATTCTATCACTGTCCATTTTACTTCTAACGTGCTTGCATACAAGTACTGTAAACTTAGTGTATATAGTTCTATAGTTTATATAGCTTTATATATATTTAGAAACAACCAACCAGTAACAGTACAATGTATATCTCGGAAATTACTATGCAATTGAAATTTCACCCTAATCAGACTTACGCTATTAATTCAATTTGGTTTCTTGTAAACCAAACTAAGGTCTGTCAATTACGATCTTGTAAGAAAAACTAGCTGTAATAACGTTTGCTTAAAACTTACTCCATGTATGATCCCCTTGTCCAGCAACCGTGCTCTAACTAACATATACATCATAACGTGATTAAAATGTTAATCTCAAGGATGCGCACAGACTGACAATACTGTCACTGTTTTTTAATCAATCCTGCCCAGATATACTTAATGATAGCTGGTGCACGCTTCTCAAGGCTATGGAGCATGTACATAGAGCGTACGTGGTCTTAGTCTCTAAACACCTGAACAATGCATTTAGGATTTCTAGGTGGTGGTTATCTAACGTTAATGACTCAGGCAGACGATCAAACCTTTGACAAAAAAAAAAGATAACCAACCGACCAACCAAACCACGCAAGACGGTATGAAGTTAGTTACCAGTTACTGCATTATTGACATTATACTTCCACATTAATGTATTCACCAGAATGACGCTTTCGACCTAATTATTTCAAGTTCCGTCAGTTCGGTGAAATATGTACTTTAAACTCTTGCTTTGACTGCTTTCGTTGCATTTTTGCTCTAAAGAACTAAACGAGGAATTTCTGGCACGCTCTTCATGTCGTACGGGAGCCTCCATAGCTCAGTGGCTAGAGCACTGGTCTTGTAAACCAGGGGTCGGGAGTTCGATCCTCCCTGGGGGCTTTGCTTCTTATCGGGCCGAGACTGGCGCCAAAGAGCAGTTATATTTCTTCCGATTGGCGCGAAATTAGCAGTTATATTTCTTCCCTGCCGACCCGACATGAATAAACCTCGCATATAAAAGTTAACTGATGATTCGGTGAGAGTGCTTCACCTTCTGTAAAAATGTCAATTCACCGTCCCAGCATAAGTGACTTCTGTCTCCCTAGTTAAAATATATACAGCTGAGAGACTTCGACATTATATATATATATATATATATATATATATATATATATATGCAGTCGGATTAGTAGCAGATACAGAAACCGGAGTAATTGCATTCTAACAACAAAACGTTAATCTACGACTGAACAAAAATGATTTAATTTATCTCAACTTAGCAGAGAGATAAAACCAAAGATAGACCAATTACATTTGTAAGTTTGCACGACGGCGAGATATTGTATTCGCAAAGTAACTTGTCAAGTTCGAGGTATCTAGAAGTATAACTATATTCACCGGACACAAAAACCTGTTAAAAATGACTGGTAGAAAGATGAATGAGCGCGTGAGGTATCAACAAAGTCCCTCCTATCGCAGATGACTGTGTATAACCCCTCGAGCTTGCGTTAAAGACTATTATACCTAGGATAGTCTGGCTTGACTTTTTTAAACTTTATTGCCATGGGTACAAGATAACCATACTAATCTAATCTATGTATTGACTTAATTAGGCTCATAATATTCCGCTCACAATGATTACCTACATGATTGTTATTCCTGATATCACTTGATTGATCTGATCTGTGCCGGTAAACCCGGCAAATCTATTGTGCACCCCACGCTTACTCATCCTGTGTGCGGTAGCGCAAAGGGATTCCAGGGGCTCCCACAAAGGATCACTTGAGTTGCAACATGTCTATGTCGACGCCCTCTTGGTGATTACCTGCTCACCCACTAGAGGGCAATGCCGCCGTTAATTTTTTTCTCGTTAACTTTAATCATTGACATTTTTATACATATTCCATGATTTCTTTTATAACCTAAAGTCACTGTCATGCAGTCAACACATGTCCTTAATGCTTTATATCATATCCGAGCAGATGAATCAGTTCTATCTAGTTCAGCATTTCATTGCTTACGTGTAAACTCTCTAAAGAGTAATTGGCAATTCTACTTTACCCGGGGGTGGCCTGTTTGGACAGTGTGACAGTATTCGGTCTCAATCATCATCCTGGTTCTAGAGCTCTGTCGCAGTGGTCGCTTGTAGGGGCGGTCTGTTCACCCAGCCTGACGTAGGAGCCGCCAGCGGGGTTAGTGTTCCGTTGTCCCAGAGCAGTTGTGAGGAAGTACCTTGTGTTTCAGTGATACACTCCACTACGTAGGAGTGATACTGTGACTGTGTGAATTATGTAGATAATTGTTAATGTGTGTTTCATGTACATTTTGTAAACAATCTTTTTTTCTTTATTTCCAACCCACGTAAAGTTTCAGTACCCTTGCGTAACACAGAGACAAGATGACCATATTACAGCCATGTCTGAGCAGAGAGGTCTACTGGTTTGTGCTTTTGTGTTGAGTATTGAGAGTGTGAATTGCTTATCTAGTGGGAATAAACCTATTTTATATCCCCTATTGCCACTGCATATGGCAGCATAACCTTACACTTCATGTAAAATAGTCGCTTGTTACTTTTTGTAATATGTAAGAGCTTCTATATGCGACTGGTACCAATGTTAATCTATCTAGTATTTCGATTCAAACAGTGAAAATCATATAGGCATTGTACACCTAGTACCCTGGTAGTTACATTTAAGCTAAAGGATCGAGGTGTTGTTCAGCTTGTACCCTGGTAGTTTGCAAAGCAACAGGGTCTAGTTATTGCAAACCAAGTATCTTAGTAGTATCAGCTAAACAATTTCATAGTTACCACACACCTAATGATGAGTTAAGCTAATAGAATTAACCTGAACATGAGAATAGTATTTCTCTACAAACTGAGTATTTTACGAATATACCTTTTTCTTCGATTAAATTCTACGTTACGGACGAGATCAGCACCGTACATCATGTGTAATGAGGACGTTTAACGACATTTCTTACATATGCATTCAACGAACGTTCCGTATAACTGAGTAATTGATGATTTTTCCAGTCACTTTAAGGCTATTTTCAGAGTAGAAATGTTGTTAAGCTCATGTCTGAATTACGAGCGACTGTCACAATCGTTCCCTATACCGGGAAGTGACACCGTCTCGCTATGACAAAACGTGGCACCTATCCACGTGCCTCCAGGGAGGATCGAACTCCCGGCCTCTGGTTTACTAGACCAGCGCTCTAGCCACTGAGCTATGGAGGCTGGGACGCCTGTCATTCAAATATTATATGAAATAACTAAAAGATGGTGCGTTTCCAACCAACAAATCCAATGACTGTTTTAGAAACAATGCCCAACTCTAAGATTAGACGTTATAGAGCCCCAGTCCAGGTTCCCCTTGCCTTAATAACCTACAAACTGGGAAGATTAAAACATTGGACATTTAGGGACTAGTCACGAAAGAACAGTTAAGGGAATTTTAGTTCGTTCGCTGACTTAAAAGGAGTCTTAGAACGCGGCACTTCATGTTTAACTATATCGTTTGGCTGGTCCGCTAGTCTCGACCGTACTTGGGCAACAAAGAGCATCACAAAATCAGTGGGCGATTCCACACTGTCAAGTTTAACTAGGATCTGTATCGACAACCAACTTTGCTGTAACCACCAGGTGTGATTACATTATATATCACGCATGTACTCAAAGTTATGATTACCGAAGGCACTTAAAGTAGGTACATGCTTCCACGCTTTACAAATATTGCTGAGGGCAATTAAAGTACATACTTCCACGCTCTACAAATAAGATCAGTATATCAATTTGTCCAGTATTACATTATACGTAATTTACTATAAAAAATTCCAAGGTATCGTTCGCGCAGTAAGGGGTTTAAAGATTTCATCAAAGTCTTTCATCATCTTGTACAATAGGATATCTACTTACAACTTCAAAATATATTTTTACTTCCTACTTTTCGGAATTAACAACTCCCCTGAATCTAGTGGAATTAATGGGAAAAGATTTCTGTCAGGAGTGGGATTCGAACCCACGCCCTCAGAGAGGACCAGAATGCCCATGGCCCTTCTATCAGAAGGGAAGTTACCTTGAGTCTGGCGCCTTAGACCACTCGGCCATCCTGACTATATCAAACGTGTGACCAGCAGGCAAAAAATCTTTCAGTTATACCGCATCTCTAGAATGTGAAGGCATGTTGAGCATAGAGTACCAACGATGGCAAATATATTTGTAGCTGGATTTCTATACTCTGTCGACAGTGTGTAGTAAAACAAACTAATATGCGGTACCCATTTCGCGTCAGTACAGTTTCACGGTTCAATGTATATGGAGTTAGTCACAAAGCACAGTGTTGGACTAACTCTCTGCTGGCAAGTATTAGAATGGCATTCAAGAATATGGATAAGGAAATACTCGGCAAGCTGTTTGCACCCTAATTAATTAGGCCCTGAAACTAGTATACGCTCCTCAGATTTGGTCACTGCACTACAAGCACAAAAAAAAAATAAATTCAAGAGAAAGGCGACACGTATAGTACAATAATTAAGAGCTGTGTTACAAGGAAGGGCTTGATGCCTTACAGTTGCCCACAGTGGAAGAGAGAGGAGCAAGGGGTGACCTGACCAAAATCTTCCAAGCTATAAAACCGGCTCGATGATGGAGACAGTGACTTGAAAGTTCTTCGAATGATTTAGGAATACAATAGCCAGAGGACGTAACCTAACATTACGAAACTATGAAAAAAATTATGTAATGAAGTACTTTTACAGAATCAGAGTGATGGTGGTTGAATGGAAGAGACCGAATGGGGTAATGGCATACGCAGACACCATGAAGAATACTGCAACATTTACTTGACAGTAGAGAAGGTTCAACAAATGAGGGAGCCACACGAGTGTCACTCCCCCGGCCAGTACAAAAGGGTAATTACATATTTAGCAAGAAACTTGTTAGAAAAGACGTAAAGAGCTATTTTTATTGTATGAGCGATTGTATGAGGCTGGATTTGGAGAGCAAACAAAAGTTCAAAAAAAGATGTACGATAGCAGAGGAACTCAGGGAGTGGGTCTCTCACGAGTATAAAACCACTCCCGACAATACAAATGGGTAATTACGATCCAGATTACGTTACGAATGTTCAAACGTTTATTGGATGGGATAAGAGTTCGAGATGCCCCCCCCCCCTATTTGTGCAGAACTCTTCCCCTACGATAAAAATAGGTTTATTTCCATTTTCTGTAAGGCCTGTTAGCTCAGTTGGTTAGAGCGCCGTGCTAATAACGCGGATGTCGAGGGTTCGATCCCCTTACGGGCCAGTGGTTGTACTTTTGTTGAGCCTCCTTTGTGCTGCGATCAGTGTTGCGACCCACCAATCCAACGAGCGTAACTTGAGTCACCCGACACGGCAACTGATTTTCAGCCAACCCTTTAAATACGAGTCTTTCTCTATGTATATACATATATACTGTATATGTATATATACATATACAAACAACAACACAAACGCATACGAGGGTGATATGTGTCTGAAAGCCTATGACACTGCCTTCTACCCTACATGAGAATGATAACGAAGGTACATTTTCATGAAATAATTATATATGTAATTAAACACTTGACAGGCCACCTATAAAGAAGAAAAGGTTTAGTGCCAAGGGAACGGATGACTGCAACTGTGAGATTTGAGAAAATGCAATGAACTACAAACCATTACGATGAGCATGAGCAAATACATGATTATCTGTAAGTGAAAAACTATCTTAAAGTTATCCCAAATTCAAAGAAAAAAAAGATTAAAAAATCCAATTTTTTTTCTGCCACTGAAAATTTTTCTGAACTTCCATCACAGATTGAGTGCTGGTTTAGAACGAAAGAGATGGGTGGGCGGACTGTTTGTTGTTAGAAAACCGATAGTTACTTGACACCTCATCCAAGATAGTGATAATTTTCTGGCAGGCATAGTTGGGAGATTCGTTCGGAGGATCAAAAAGATCCAAGAAGAGAACAGAGGATATTTGTCAGTCTCTCCTCAAGTGGGTAGGGGATGACCCACTGGTATACCGCAAGGTTCGGTCTTGGAACCACTATCATTCTTGTTTTGAGTAAATGAATTGTCAGAAACACTAAAATCATTTTTGTGCTGGAGGCTCCAGACACGGACAAAAGTCCACATCAAGGCCGAGCCTTAATGGAAATGAGGAAGGGATTATGTGAGAGAAAAAGAAAATACAAGGGAAAGTGCGAATTTCATCAGTAAACACACACACACACACACACAAATACTCCATAAATATCTAAATGACACTTGTTCTCATAACAGCCAATGTAACCTGAGCTGCTTGGGTTTCACAAAAGTTTTACGAGACAATATCGATCGTCATTCCTTAGCAACAATGCGACAATGTAAACGCTCCTTGCCACTCGTGGTACACAAGATCACTGGTGCGATCTTAACTTAATCTCGATCTTAACCCTCGGGTTGTTACTTTTACAACGTGTTTACCACAAGCAAAAGGTCATTTTCTTATTAAGAATAAATCGAAATCATTAATCGCAAAGAAAATTCTTGAAGATCTATTTGCTAGCAACGGATTGAATGTCAACTCTCCTAAATGCCCTACTATATTTCCCAACTCTTCTGACTACGGACTTTATTCCTTATTCTTTTAGTAACCTCATGAAAATAACACTATAATAACACTATCATAGCAGTTCACATATTAGCAAGGGGTCTCTTAACAAATTGCCCGTACTTTGTGAGAGAAAATATAGAGAAAATGATAAGATATGGTAAACTTAAGCATTCTGCCGAAAAAGTTTTCTGTATATGCTCTCCGAGTAATGCCTACGATTAACATCCAACGAGTAAATGGATATCAGTCAACATTAATTATTTGACATGAAATCAAATTTAAATTTTTTCTGCATATAACAATTTCAAATAAAAGGGCAATAAACCCATTTTCTGATGTACAGTTCGACGAATAGGAATACTTTTGAGCACCCTCTTTCCTTTCCTAGATTACCGAGTCTTGCAACGAGGATATGACCGCTTCTGAATAGTCGTGAAATATTGGTAACAGTCAGTCGTACAATTGGGCTGTTCAACAATCGCACTACTGAACCAGATCTGGAAGCCTCACACACAATTTGAAAGGCAATGATAACAGTTGAACTTTCTTCTCGTAGCAGTATATGATGTTCAAATTGCCTTGTGGGTAAATTAGATTTTGGTATCACGGATGCAAAAAATGATGGCATCTCCACCCTGCCTCCAGGGAGGATCGAACTCCCGGCCTCTGGTTTACTAGACCAGCGCTCTAGCCACTGAGCTATGGAGGCAAGTTTCCATTCAAGAAGGTCGTAAGAAATTTTTAATTTTTGTTTCATGAATGTTTCAAAAATAAATTCTTGAGGAGAAATATCGACAGTAATGAGAAATTGCAAGACACCTGTTAGGAAAAATATTAAAAATGTTGCAATACCGTTGCACTCTAGCCAACTTTGAGTGAGGTCACGATGCCATCTGTCACCAATTTTCATCAATTTTCATCAATATCAACAGGTTTTTCTCTTGATATTTAGTTAGTAACTACAGCAACGCGTTGTTCGCATTAAATTCGAGCTTTACGTTGGTCATCTAGTGATGTGTCTAATCAGCATTAATATTCGCTCTTGCTGAGACTGAACAGCAGTTACCACAACCGCCAAGCCAAGAGATTTTGGCATCTGTTTAAGCGCCAACCCTTCCGTACTGGCGAACGATCATCGCCCTAGAGCCGGAAAGATATAACCATTTTGGTTTCTACTTTCATCCAAATCAAACCTCGCAATCACTCGTCTTCTGTGTTGCGCGTTTTTTTTCTTTTCTTTTCTTTTTAGTCTGCTGCTACCCTGCATTGTTGCTACCAGCTTTCTACTGACGTCTCAAACACACCGCGCAATTCACCATCGCCTCCCACACTTTTCTCCGCCTGGTTGACCAGAATTTTATACCAGGCTTTAAAGTAATTCATTGTAATTTAAAGAGGAATCGAAGAAAACTGAGAATTCGGCCTCATCTGCTGAGAATTCACTTGCGGCATTGTGTTACTTTTTTATGTACTCTGACAACCATCCAAACTATTCTCAGGAATTTCGTTTATAATGGCACGCGACGCTTGGCATATCCACTCAAAACACATGCAGGTGTTACACACTTATAGTCCCGTAAGAGTACCATCTCGTGTTCTTTTCTAAACCGCTTATAATTCTTAGAACGTATTTGTAATGCTGATTACGTAGGTACTGGCAAACTACACATTTCCTCCGTGTGATACAAATTGTTTTTGTACATTAGCTATAAACTTATTTTTCCAAACAAGGTGGGACATGATTACTTAAAAATTGTTTCTTTCTCCCTAGATGTTAAAAGTTGGCTGACCTTGGAAAGCCTAGCCTTGGACAGCCCAGCAGAGAAGACGTCGACCCCACAATGAGACAAGACGTAGACGGTCGAGGGTGAGTTTCTACGAGTCAACAGACCACGCTGATTTATCTACTGATACCCCGTAGTACTGTGCAACTTGCGTTACGTACTGCTGCTCTACCGGTAGGTCCATAAAACATGCATGCAGCCCCAAACCCTGTGGTCTGCCTAATTCACTGCTATTCTCTTAATGTAAATGTGTGTGATTCTACCTGTAACGTGGTTATTTGGGGCTTTAAACCTATCGACTTGCCACGAACACTAAGGCTTAGTAGTGAGAGAATATCAATATTTATCCAAAATCTGTCTGTGGTCGATTATTGTAATTTACTCCCTGGGAGGTGATCGTCAAAGTCTGGTTTGGGTTGTTTATATTCGTTTTTCGTTGCAATATTACACGCGTAAAATGACGAGCGTGTGTGGAAATATAACGAATTTCTAAACATCTGTACAACGCAGGAATGGGGCGGTACACTCACCCGGCCCAATCCCTTGCAAAAAAAAAAAAAAAAATGACAAATGAATAAAGAAAAATCGGTTGTAGCCCCGGCTGGGTTCGAACCAGCGACTTCCAGTAAGTAACCAATCCAACTGGCGCTCTACCAGCTGAGCTACGAGGCACAATTTTGATTAGTGTAAATAACATTTATAATCATCCAGTTGCATGACTTCAGCCTCCGGGAGTGCGTTTATCCTGGCCAAATACACGGGACAGCGAACGTATTTATACACATTTTACCGAAAGACAAATAATCCGAATACCGAAGTTCCGTTCCTCCGTTCCTGGAATTCCATAAACACGCACCGATCATCACAAGGTTGAGGTCATAACCAACGGATTATAATATCGGTCGGTAGAACCCTCGCGCCCTCGGCACAGTCAGTTTCCGCTGCATACCACCTGCCTCTATACTTTGCAGGATACTACAGGAAAGTTCTTTTACCATTCATTCATCTCTCTCTCTCTCTCTCTCTCTCACACACACACACACACACACACACACACACACACACATTCACAAAACTACATCATTCAACAACATTGCACCACAGCAACTTATGTAATAAACGACACTAAATTCAACTGAAAAATGCAACTCGAGAAAAGTTTAAAAACTTTGTCAACTGTGGTCCAAATATAAATAGATAGCAGATCAAAACTGGTGGTTGGACGATGTGCCCGTGAACAATGACTATGGGAACTAGGAACTAGACTATGGGAACTAGGAACTAGAACTGTACAAATATTATAGATAATCAGACAACAATGAGCAAAAGGCACCATTATAATCACTCAGTTTAATTCGCCTCCGTTCGGCAACACAATCCCAGTGCATGGTACATCTAAATACCACTCAGCCAGCTGGGTTTAGGAACCACAGATTTTTAAAAACTTTAATTTCTAGCTTCTCTCTCTCTCTCTCTCTCTCTCTCTCTCTCTCTCTCTCTCTCTCTCTCTCTGTGT